>BPLS01017187.1:0-22893 GCA_019656275.1 Rhododendron kiyosumense
TTGACGAATTTAATAATTTGAATAAATTAACTTAAAAAGTGCATAAAGTGCCTGGCCTTATTTGTTTGGACTAATATTAAATGGCCCGTCTAGAGAATATATGTTTGAAAATAAGGGAGTGTCAAAACGGTTATGGTGGGAACTGGATCTCAAATGGCTCTCCGTACGTGCAATTTTAAATCGACATCCCTTTGATCTTAATTACAACCTAATTATGTTGATCAATGAATAACTTAAAATGAGTTGGATCTGTGACTTTGGTTGGAGGGAAGAGAATAGATGTGCGCATAAACTAGCTGAATTGGGTCTCTGTTAGACCGACGCGAACAAGTGTTTGATCAAGCCCCAATAGAGGGGCTGGATGTTCTTAGTGTTGGAAAACATTATAGGATATAATATTTTATTTTAAGTGTGAATGAAAATTGATTATTTTGGAGTTGCATATTTTCATTGGCACTTGTTCGCCGTAGACGGATGCGTCCTTTACGAATAGATGTGTCTTTTTATTTGGTGACTTTTCGTAGAGTTACCTGTTGACCTATATATTTCAATGCCCTCATTCATTTTTAAAGGTTGATTTTTCCTTCATTCAAATCCATTCATATGAGAGAGTTATAAATACAAGATGGTTTGTCAGGCCCTCCAATTGAAGTGCTGCTTTGGGAGGATTCCAATCAAGTAGTGCTGGGAGACATTCGTCCAATGCAAACCGTAAGCATCGTAGCGGGGGTGAAATCTATCTTAAGTACAGAGTGTCACACACAAACACTCGTCTTGATCACCAATTTGTTTCTATCAATTTCCAGATTTTGAGTTCTGATTTTATTGCACTCTTATTATGGTTTTATCACAATTAGTAAGCATATTTTTCCAATAATCTTAAGACAGATTTGTGTTTACTTTTGTGTACGTACTTTTTGAATTTGGAATCTTATGTGCCTGGAAAATTGCTTGTACATGTTTGAAAGTAATGTTCACGTATGAATTTCCATATAAATGCTCCATTCATGTTTACAGCATCCGTGTTTGATATTTGATCGTCTGATTCCTGACAATACTGCTTGAATGAACATGAACCAGACTTCAAACTCTTCCAAATGCTTTCATCTATGTGCTCATAGTGTGTTTACATGTGTTATGATCGATTCATGATCGTGATAATATTCAACAGTATGGTTCATAATTTATGAACAATGGCGGTTCATATTTGTGTCAAACCGTAGGTGTGATTCTGTAGCATGTGACCAATGGAATTGATGATGGAAATGGATCAATGAAGAGCAAGTGGTCACTTTGGCTGGAAGTTTAGTATTCATAATAAAATCACATTGAATAGTTTGGTTGAAATTGTTGAAACCGTGTAATAAGTTTTTGCAATTTTGAACATTTGTGTTGCTTCAAGTTTGGAACATGGAACCATGCGACTGTTCGTGGTAAATGGACCCGTGGCCGCTAACAGTGATGGGCGTGCATACACTGGAACCTTTGGTTGAAAGAGTTTTTTTTTCTTTTCCCCCTAGGTTTAAATACACCTGTCTACTTAAAAAGATGTGACCCTTGGGTTAAACCAAAAGGTACATCAGGAGGAGATGTGACCCTTAGATTCAAGCTAAAGAATGTGACTATTGTGTTTAAAGAAAGAGACGTGTTCTTGCATTTACACCAAGAGACATGACCCTTGGTGAATAAGTCACATATTTATTTTTTGGATTTTTTGAAATTCAATTTCAATTAATAGACCTAACGGATTAGGTCACCACGTTTGATTTGGTATGGAAAGATTTGAACTATTAAAGTTTCCACAATCTTGAGAGTTTGATAGTTATCAAACAACTACGCTCCACATGATATTTTTTAAATAAAGTGAAATCGGTTTATATGCTACTAAGAGTATCCAGGGAATCTGAAAGGATACAAAGAGTGCATGGTGCACTTCACACAAAATCGTCTATTTTGAGTAAAGCGTTACTTGATTTTGAGTGAGTTACTTAATGTGGGGGTTGTCTCTTGCCAATATCTCTTGAAACACATAAAGAGAGAGAGAGAGAGAGAGAGAGAGAGAGAGAGAGAGAGAGAGAGAGTGAGTTTTGACATTGTTCGTGTACTGTCATAAATGGTCGAAATTATTTTGCTGAATTTTGAACTAATTTCAGAATTATGGGGGGAGTATATTTATTATAATTTCCACAAAGTTGAAATATGTGTTGCACTATTGGAGATATCCAATTATACTCTAATATCCAATTTAAAATTTTAGAATCCAAAGGAGGATTTACTTTTACAATTGGAGTGCAACAGTGAGTTTGAAATCCTCGCATATGTATAGCAAGATCTACGATGGAGTTTGATCAACTCATTAAATTAGACAAAGGGGCTAATAAGCGGATGGCTGTGTCATCTCTTAGAGGATGTTTCAATGGGGGTCCAATTCTATGCCAGAGTTACAATGTGATGGCCATCAATTGTTAAAAAGGCATAGAAGACCACATGTATGGTAAGTCTTGTTAAAAAGGCATTAAACATTTATTCTCACAAAAGAATGAAACATCAAAAGAATTTATAACGGATCCGTCGAGTTGAGTTTTGACAAGAGAATAAATGATCATCGAGGGGAAATGAGATTAAAGACTAATAATTAAAAGTCTCTATAACGGCAACCCAACCTAGCTAATTGGAGATCCCAAGATCTAGATTCAACGGGACAACCGAGTTGTATGAGACTTAGGAGTATCACTGAGGAAGTACCTCTCCAACTCATTCCTATGGTGAAACAGTGATGCCTGTAGCGTTTTAGGTTAAGCTTTGCTTTTAATGGTTCTTGTATTATGGAAATTCCAAGTGGGATATAACAGGGTGTTCCTAATAAGAATCACCTTTGTGAGTGCGAAGTGGGCCGCTTCTACGAGAATTTTAAGGCTGAATTCTCTAAAGCACTCTCTGAAACCAGGGGATGTTCCAGGGCTAAAATGGACAAAACCGTAAGAACCAAACTGTGTTTGGAAAGATCCTGTGTGACTACTGTTGTCTTGATTTACACAAACGGCTGAACAGTTCAAGACATCACGTTTACTGGTTAACTAGTAAATCCGATAGTAACTCACAAGGGGAGGTTCAAAGCCAAAAGCTACCTTACTCTATGCGGGTGATTTCCTATTGAACTCTTGTCATTTGCATGTTGCTGCACATCGTGTTCATCAATTTCATTCATGTGGGGGATTGTTGGAAATAAGTGAATTGGAAATTGACTCCAAAATAAATCATTTAAGTTGGTTGTAATTTATTTGTCCTATGGTGGATAAATAAATATATTTGGAGTACTTTGAATTATTTGGTTTGCCGCTAAACCGGGCCGAGCGTGGCAGCGGGTTCATAAAATTCTAAGACTTAATATTTAGAGGGAATTTGTACTAATTATTTTAATTAGTTCTTTAGTTATTTGAAGTCTTTTGAATTGAATTTTGTGTTGGTTCATAGACCAACATGTGGCAATTAAACCAATGGGTGCAATGCTGCATTTACCTTGGCATTATACATTTGTAAGGTGAGCCTAGGGAAATGGAAGTAACGTGCTGGTTCGGCAAGATAAGATTCGAACAGTGGTGTCTCTTCAGTCGAGATCACTCCGAACAGTTGCGTCTTTTTCCTAACACCATTTCGAACAATCACCGTTCTTTCCGTTGAGGTGCCTACTTCTCTATAAATAGGACCATCTCCTCCCATTTCAATGACTGAAAAATTCCTGCATTCATAACATATATATTCTGAGAGAGTTCTGCACAGTTAATTTCCTGGTTCGCCTGTTGAACAGATTGTAGTGCTACTTCCGTTCTTCGAAAGTCGGGTAATCCTGGGAGGCAAACGTTCAAGAGACCCAAGAGCACTGTTGTGGGGGACGAATTTGCTTTAAGGATATAATATTCTCCATAAAATACTAGCCTCGATTGCCAATTTCCGGACGCCTGAAATTGGTCCAGTAAGTTTTCTAATATTGTTTCTTTTTTGTGTGTAGCGAATTTCCATTGATAAACGAATCCCAGTTCCAACACTTAGCAATGACCGCGACAGTCTTGGAGTATATATATCAAGCTATTGTGTCGAATGTTTTTTTTTGTTTGTTTATTAAGGCTTACGCCCTCTTGTGTAACCAAAAAAAAAAAAAAAAAGGGTTATGGCCCCGTTGTTGTCATTCGTATTTTAAAATTTCTAAGTTACGATTTTTCTATTATTCTTATTTTTTGATCAGCAAAATAACATTTTATTAATGAGAGAAATGAGAAGGAGAATCCAACCAAATGTCCACGGCTCATCAATCCAGACAGTTGACCACCACCACCACCACCGCACAGCCACCTCCATCAACCTCCCAACCGCCACTGGTTAACTGAAATGGAGGGACACACGGTGCAAACAAACAACCCGGTTGCCGTGGACGCTCAACCCTTGCTGTAAGACAGACCGTGGCACCCAACAGTGACCATGAGGGGAGCCACGCCGGCCCACCTTCCACCCACCCGATCCCCTTGCCATTAGGCCAAAATCAGAAACCCAAGAGAAATTCAACCGGAGAACGAGCAAGAGGGAGGACGGCCGAGCAAGGATGCGGTGGGGAGGGATGCCTTGAAGAAAAAAAATACAAATAGTTTGGTGTAGCTTTTGATACATTTGAATAGAACTTCAAAAGTGTTTGGTTAAATAATTTATAACATAATTTATTTTAAATTGAACGTTTAGGACTCTAGATTATCCTTAACAATTTTATGTATGCTCTTCGAAATTGGAATTAAGTGCTCTTTTGTCTGTAAATGATTTTTACAGTTCTAGATAAATGAAAAAAAGGCATAAATAGCTTGCTTGAATAATGTCACAGCTCTAGGTAGACTTGGAAATACTTCACTGATCAGTTTCTATAATTTCCTGTTGTGACAGGGAACTTTCAAAAATTTCCTAGACCTTGAAAAATATTCAGGTTTAGTTGATTCTTGTGCCGAAAGTATTTAGATTGTGATACCTATCAAAGAAAAGAGGGGAACAAAAATAACCGCTTGAAATTCTAACAAAAAAAAAATGTCGTTTTCATAAGTACTTTGAAGAATGAGTAAAATGTAAGGTAAGTCAATCAAATACAGTAATATAGATAGTAAATGGGTCGGTTTTAAAATAAACGAGTTACTAGTCGTTGAATATTAATTACTCTCGCCAGACTTAAACCTAACTAAAGGGTTCAACAATTTTGCTACCTTTCAGCGGAATAAATTGATGTAAGTTTCAGATAAGTAAGATTTTGATTCAAATTTTTCTTCCATCTATGTATCATAGACCAGCAGAGAGATTTTCATTCCTCGTCAACTCTTTGTAATCCATGAGTATTTACCATGCCACTACATTTCCAAATAGAATCCTTTTATCATTGTGTCAAAATTCGTGGTATTACATGCTGTAACAGGCCGAAATAACGATCCTTCGGCTATTCCGAACGTGTGACCTAACCGTCCCCGGAAGACCCATTTTGGTCCGAACCATGACGTGGATATGGCTCGGCAATCACCGATGTTTGGCGGAAGCTCCATTGAAGTCAGTTGGAATGCCAATCTGGCATGCCGACGCTTTGACGGTCGGCCATCACGTTCGGCTTCGAGCGAACGTTAGGTCCTTGCTGCCAACTCACCCACGTGGGAATGACCGGCTTAGCTGTGATGACGATTATGACATCATTTGAGCGGTTACATACTTGGATAAGGATAAGATCGAGCACGTGAAGGCGCCAGCTCACCCTCTTAAATGGTTACAAAACCCTAATTTGACGACAGGGTGACGTCAGTTGACGCGTGTTGTATACATGTGCAATCTTAAAGGACAAGCAAAGAGAAGCCCTATGAATATCTCTTGATAGTAACCCTATAGAGGTACATGGTCTTCAACACTCAAACCTTAGTACGTCCTTAGCTTTCCTCTCTTTGCACTATACTTATCCTTGCACCAGAGGGCCATTCCGGAGATCCTTCAATGTGGTCTTTAGTCATGCTTCCTTGTGCAAGTTAGGTGAAAGCTAGGAGCCACTCTCATTCCAACCACGGTCCCGGAGGGAGCGAACCAAATTCATCAAAGCCCCACACGTGCATTACTTTGGTATTCAATGCCACATCTCGATGACCAAGTAGAGAACTTTGAGAGCGAGATCACACTAGAAAAACAGAACGAGCCATGGTTTACCTAGCCAAACCGTTTTATTTTAGTGTCACTTCTTTTGAGAAAATAGTACTCCCTCCGTCCCCTTTTTAAAATCCAGTATTTCATTTTGAACTGTCCCTGAATAAGTGTTCATTTTATAAAGTTAATCGGTAAAAATTGGTACATTTTTCATTTTGCCCCTAAAAGTATATTTTATTTTGAAAAGTTAATGAATGATGATGTCTCTATAGAGGATAAACAAAGAAAGTGAAGGTAAAAGTTAATGTGAAAGGTGTAATAATAATGTTTTCTTTATAAGTTGGAGTCACGAAGCGGGACATTTAAAATAGGACGGAAGGAGTATTATGTTATGTTTGTTGCGGACCAAAGTTGTAATATTTTAAATCAATCCTTATTAGTCCCGCAACTTTATCTTTTGTGGATGTAATCTTAGTTTTCAAAACAGTTATTCACTTTTTATTGGGCTCCGTTTGTTTCGATGTAAAATGTTTTTTCAAAAAATAAACTTCAAACTTTTATTTTTCGGTTCTAGTTGACACTTAAAAATATTTTCAAAAATCAATAAAATAGTGTAGAGAGAGGGGGGCTTAAACGGTGGAGAGATCTGAAAATATTGGAATTGAACATGGGTTGTAACGCCCCGCTATTTTCTAAAAATAAACTCCGAAATACATTTTATTTCAAATACTTCTAGACCCCTATTTTCTCCATAAATAAATTACATCATGAAAATAAACTTAAGCCTCCTTGTAAATAATCTTGTGATGCTCTAAAATTATCAACTTTTCCAAGACCTCTGCAAATTAGTCCTTATATGCTCCAATTCAATTTCTACTAATCCGGCTCCACATCTGAAAAAGAAATTATCCGGGAAGTATACGATACAACAGAATAACAAAGCTCATAAGTGGAATCAATAAACGTTGATCGACCATCAAGTCGAAGCAACAGTCACAAAGGATCTCATACCATGTCATTCTCAGTACATGACCAGTGACACTCCCCCAATACCTTCCTCACCGAGTCAACCTCGACCCATTCTGGCTATTGGATAGGCTATTGGTGCATGAGTTCACTCGATCCCTATACTAAACAATTCCATAATACTCATCCAACAATATCATATTTGATACCAATTATTCCACTTTCCAATGATATCCACAAGATTCAACAAAGATCACGAGATAATCAAAAGGAGTACAAAGATGAGATTGAAGAAAGGATTCCGGAAGTAGGAAGCATATCGTATACTACCCGGATTACCTCAAATATGCCTGCCGATTTGTCTACGAATCGATGCCTTAAAATATTTTCCATACTAACCCACCAATATCCATCCTTCAAACATCACTAGCTATATACAAAATAACTCTCAAGTTTTCGTTCTTTTTTATCTCTCTCTCTCTCTCTCTCTCTCTCTCTCTCTCTCTCTCTCTCTCTCTCTCTCTCCTCTCCTCTCCTATTCTCTCCTTCCTTCTTCTACTTACTTGGTGGTGTGTGGAGTGGAGGGAAGCTTGCCTATTTATACCAATGAAAAGAAGAATCTAGATCACATCTAAGGGATCAAATCAAATCTTACAAAATCTTATAATATCTAAACAAAATCTTTTAATATCTAATAATATCCAAACAAATCTTATCATATCTAATCTAATCTCAATCAAATCTTATCAAATCTAATAAAATAAAATCCAATTATATCTAATAATATCTAAATCAAATCTTAACAATATCTTGCAATATCTTTTCAAATCTTTCATAAAATATAACCATATCTTCTAGAATAATCTCCCATAGAATCCATTGAATTCTAGAACTATCTAATATAATCTAATAATATCTACAAAAATCTTATCCTAATCTTATCCAATCAAATCCTATCATAACAAAATCCAAATCCAAATCCAATCTTATCCCAATCCAATGTAATCTTATCCTAGATTTTTTAGGATTATGAAGTAAGGCTAGGGTTTCCTAGAAAGTCTAGGTACAATCATTTTAATAAATGATAAAATAATTTTTAGTAAAAGAATTATAATAAAATGTTAAAAAAAAATTGACGTGAAATTCGGGTCGTTACATGGGTTAAGACTGATGATTGAGAAAACTGAGCAATGAGAATTACAGTAGAAGGCAGCGGGTTCATTTCAAAAAATAACTTACGGAAGATTTAAGGGTAAATCATTTTCATCCAATTGATGAAAAATGTTTTACATATAAAATATTTTCCTTATTTTTTATATAACAAACGCCGGAAAATAGGTAAAATATTTTACGCCCAAACAAACGAAGCCCTAATTTCAGTGATTGTTCAATTATTATCCATTTAACATTCCCAAAATTCAGCATGCTACAAAGCTGAAGCAAATGCCCCTTACGAATTGGCCCCAAAAGAGTTGATGACATCTAAGAAGTTCCGATCCTGAGACCTTCAGATGAAGCAAACTTCTAAGTCTTGGCCTTGACTACCCAGCCAACCCCTTGAACCTATTTGTTAGCCTTCCTATCGGGTTGGATCGACTATTTGCCTGGATTATCTAATCTGGCACTAGTTAATTCGGTATTTGGTAGGCACATATAGACAGACTATTTAATCCCAAAGACAGCCTATTTACAATGGGATTAGTTATGGACACTCCAACCCCGCTCATAATTAGGTCCCATTTCGTTAAGATTCTTAGTATTTTTTAAGTACTTATTTTTTACTTTACAAGATACTCCCTCCGTCCTAATTTAATTGTCACTTTTAGAAATTTGTGCCACTTTTCAATTAATTATATCTTATAATTTATAATGTTTTAGGTGATTTTGAAAACATTGTATTATAGAACAAATCGAGATCTATCAAATAAGATCCATATTGGATCTAAAATTCATTACCAATTTAAAGATATAACTAGTTTTTTTATCCAGTTAGAATAGAACTGGGACAAGTAAATTGGGATGGAGGTAGTAGGTCATTCTCTTACAATACATCACCTTTAATTTTAAAAATAAGTACGTATTTTAGTTAATAGAACACACCCTAATCCCCTTACCTAGTTACCTAATTTAGGGGAAAAAAAATTAACGGACGGTTCCTTGAATGTTTACGGGGGTAAATTGCGACCATCCAATAGTATTTTGGACAGTCTGGACCCAAAAATTAAAATTTCATTTAAAAACAAAACGTCCAAAACCGAAATCTAAAGCCGAAATTGTGCAGTTCCGTGAACAGTTTGTGTTACAGCGGCTTCCTGAAAGTCTATCTCTACCTAATCATCCCCCCCATCCGAAGACAAAACACCAAAGTGGATTTTCGTTCTGTCGAAACGAATAAAGGTGGACCGACTCGCACTCCTCTTTTAGGTTAAATCTTTACTTTCGACTATTTTATTCCCCCGAAACGCATGAAGATGGACAGAGTCGCCGCACCGACTCGCACTCCTCCTAGGTCAATCTTTACTTTCGACTATTTTACGAGTATGTGATTGGCTGCCTAATTAATTTAATTGATTGTTTATTTTATTTTTACAAGAGAAAAGAAATCACCTTGATCGAAAGCGTGTTTATTTTGGACATCTTTTTATTATTATTATTTATCCAATTAGGCTCCGTTCCGAAACCAAAATAAAATCCTTATTTTTTAAGAAGGTAATTTCAAGCTCAAAAATTATAGGCTTATTGAAATCTAAAAATATACAATATGGATCTTGTTTAGAAAATCTCGATGAAATTTTTTTATACAATGCAGAAAAATTTGAAAAATTATTTTTCATTTACTTTATTTTTGAGTTTAAAAATATGAAATAAACTTCTTAGTTTTTAAAACGGTTCTGAAACGGGGCCCACCAACACAAACGACCAAGCCAAATCAAGGCTGATTTTTTCTCCCCCCCATTCCTTACTAATCTCTCATCATACCATATTTTCTTCTATCCTATCCTTTTTTTTTTTGTTTGATATGGTGATCGTAGGAAAAGGTTAAGAAGATTTGAAGTCAAATTGAATTCAACGCAGTGTGAATATAGAACAAACCTGCCGTTTCTATAATGTTATTATAACCTTTGTTTATTATTATTTTTTTGGTAAAAGTGAAATTGTAGCGGGATGCTGTTGAAAGTCATGCTTTTACTACGCGGAAGAAGAGAATACAAAATGGAAAGCAAATCCGCGTAGAACCAGACCAGAGACGTGCCTTGAAAATGACTTGTTCGTTTCTTCTCTTCTTCTCACATTTAACTTTTTCGTTGGGTCAATTTGTTGTTATATGGGTCAATCGTTTCTTCTTTTCACACAAAAAAACACCACACCGTGAATCTTCTCTCTCTCTTCGCCCGTAGAACGCGTCCACGTTCTTGTTTTGTGCTTAAGCGAATCTTCTCTCTCTTTGCCCGTGGAACGCGTCCACGTTCTTATTTTGTGCTTAAGCGATTTCACATATATCTTTGTATCCTTGTTTTGATCTCTTGTTGATTTGTTTATTCTTTACTTCATGGTTGTTATAACCAATGTTTTCAAAGGCGTTTTCTGGGCTCGCCTTGGGGCGTTGGGGCGGTGGGGCACTGCCAAAACGCCTCAGGGCTTAAAAATTTGGGAGCCTTGTTGATAAGGACACATTACAGGGTTCAACATGCAATTAGTCCACCTAAACTTTTTATAGTGGTTCCAGTCCTTATATGGACACACGTTCCAAAAATACCCTTAACTCATAAAACACGCTCAAAACCAAAATAAGCCCATGCTATTGACTGTGATGTCTTCGATGAAATAATACAGAGAACAAGGGTGGGTGGGGGATAGTGGAAAGGGGACAAAGTTCTCTTGGGAAGAAACTACAATAGTAACTTTATAGGGATTATTATGGTACAATCACCACATCCCTTTTGCCATACAATTAGACAATTTACTATTATTTTTTTTAATTAATGCAATTTTGTTTTTCACCAAAAAAAGAACTACGATGATATCTTTTGGTTGCCATGTTTCTTATTGTTTTTCACCTTAGTAATTTTTCTTGTATACATGTGACATTTCTAGTAAGCATAACATTTTTTTTTTCTTTTATGCAATTGTAAAAAAAATGAAACACATGGGTGGGTTTGGACAGATATAAAGAGTATAGATTTGGATAGATTACTAAATCTGTTGATTTTATTACGATTATACATAGTACAGAATTTGCAGAGATAACATTATCTATTGGCCTTTTTGAAAAAAATTGATAGTATGAATTTAGACAGATAACATTATTTGTCAGTCTTTTGGAGGTAATAAAGAGTATAGATTTTGATAGATAACCATATCAATTGATAGGGTACATAATTCGCAAAGATAATCATATTTGTTGATCTTTTTTTAAACAATATACAGTATAAATTTGAACTGATAACCATATCTTTCCAAATCTATATTCTGTATTATGCCTAAAAGACCAACAAATAAGGTTATCTATGTAAAATTTGTGCTCTTTATAATGGCAATAAGACTAATAGATGTGGTTACCTCTCCGAATCTATACTCTGTATTCCATTCTAAAAAGATCAGCTAATAAGGTTATCTTCGAGACATACGTGTCATGTATAATCGCAATAAAATCAAAAGATTGATTATTTGCCCAACTCTATAAAATTAAAAGATTGATTGTTATCCCCAAAGACCAACATATAATAAGGTAAACTATGTGAGATATGTGCTCTTTATAATTGCAATAAAACCAACAAATTCATACTTTGTACTCTCCCTGTCCCACATTAAATGTCCCCTACGAAAATTCATGCATTTTTAAACTCCTAAAAATATATTTCCAAATATTTTTTTTTATTTTTTTACACCAAATTAAAGTACTCATTGAATACTTTAATTTTGTATATAAAATAAAATAAATGATATATGAAAAAATATTTTTTTGAAGTTTGAAAATGTACAAATTCCTATAGAGGACATTTAAAGTGGGACAAATGGAGTATTATCTTAAAAGACCAAAAGGTTAGGTTATCTCTGATATGTACTCTGTATAATCTTAATAAAATGAACAGCTGTAATTATCTGCCCAAATTTATACTTTGTGTTATTCAAAAAAGACTAATAGATAAGGTCATCTCAGAACAAATGTTTTATGTATAATTGCAACAAAATTAACAGATATGGTTATATATCCAAGTTTATACTCTATATTATTTCAAAAAGATAAACAGATAATGTTATTTATGCGAAATATGTGTTTTGCACAATCTCAATTTTACTAATAAATAAGGTTATCTATCCAAACCAACACATGTGTTTCATTTTTTGACATTAGCACAATTTTGTGTTGTTGTAAGGAGGTACATTTTTGGTTGGTAAGAAAAATAGATTTACACGCATCTCACACTTGAGCTAGGTAAAACAGATGGTAAATGCTATTAATGATAGTCATTCCTATGTATATGATATTATTGCCAAATGTGTAAAAACTCTTCCTCCCATACTTGACCAACAGATAATGTTATCTTCATTAAATATGCAATCTATGCAGTAAAACAAACAGATGTGATTATCTGTTTATACTTTTTGAATTATTCCAAAAAGACTAAGAGCTAAGGTTATTTGATTTGCAAAGTATCTGCTCTGTAAAATCGCAATAAAGTCAATAGGTATGGTTATCTGTCCAAATTTGTATTCTCTTTTCTCAAAAACATCAATAGATAAGGTTATCGGCTATATTTGTAAGAAAAATGATATGGCCGGGTATGTATTTTGTATCGATGAGTGAGTGGGGTCCTCTATGAAATTTCACAAAAAATAATTCGAGACATTTATTTTTGTCTTTATTCAAAAAAATGATAATAATTTTCTTGATAACACATAAGCTTATCTGTTCAATTTTTTTTTTCAAGACAAATATCATTTTCATGATATTTTCATCTTCCAATATTTACATACTCCAGTAATAAAAGAAGCCAACATCTCCCATCCCCAACATCATACTATCATTTCCTCTTTTTTCATTTACATCCTCTCAAATTTAAAATAACAGACAAAGAACAAAAAAAAAAAAAGGTGCAAAGTGAAAATGAAGAAGTTTTGTGCCACTTGCCAGCAAAACAAATGAAAAAGAGAAAAACTCAAACAGGAGTCCTACCCAACTCTGACCCCTCTATATCATCAATTCCGGCCCCTCTCTGCCAACACTACGACGACTGCTTCTCTCTCTCTCAACCTCTCTCCAATGGGCCCATCAACTACCAACGCCATAAGGATAACAATTTTTGAGGCAGCGGAGGTGGAGACCACCTACCACCGCTATCCTCCCAGAGTGGGCGGTGCCGGTGGCAGAGGGATTGGGAAACGAACCAGCCTTAGTCGGAGCATTTTTTGTTATAGTGTCCGCTGGAGCTAAGATTTTTGCGATCGTCGGCGGTCGTTTGCTGGAACTGAGTGTTCAGAAGATTTTTTGTGACCTCAGTTGAAGTCGGCAAAGGAGTTGGGAACCACTGATAAAAGTGAGGAGAGAGAGAGAGTTCCCCTGGAGAGAAAGGAAGCACCAGGGTAATTTTGTCCATACAAGGACTTTAACCAATAAAACTTCTAAGTCAATGGACCCGAAACCTTATAAAAACATAGCCTGGGCTAATGGCGCAATGGACTCCTATCTTTGGACTTCACACCTATTTTCCGAAAAAATTTGGGCGGTGAACCACAAAGGCAGTCGCCTAATTTCTTTAAGCGCACTGAGGCGTACGCCTCAGTCGCCTTTTACGCCCCGATAGGTGAGGCATAAGCCTTAGGAGAGGAATTTTCCTAATCTATTTTGGTAATTTCCTAATTCAAACCGCCTCTCTCTCTCTGCTGCCTTGTTGAAGTTGATCATCATCTATAGCCGGGCTCTATTTTTCTTTAAACAGTTATGCTTTGTTTTCCTTTACTAAATGATGAATTGATGTGTTCTGTTAATAGCTAATAAAGTGATAAGTTAATAAGATAAAAAGTTAATAACTAATAAAGTGATGTTATAGGGTTTCTCAATTAGTTATTAGTTATTAGTTATTAACTAATAAGGTAATAATAAGTCATTAATTGATATTCTACTTTATGCTATCTTTTTGTATTAATCTATCTTTTATGAACTGTACATTTTTTGTATTTTTTTAAAGTTATTTTATTAATTTAATTATTTAAAAAATAGAAAATATAAAGGCTTACGCCTCAATGCCTCGGGGCATACGCCTCGCCCCATAGAGGGTCAAGCGCCTCGCCTTACGCTTTCGCCTCTGAAAACTTTGGTTATAACGCTTTCAATCTATCATTCGGCTTAATTTCATTTGATGTTACATCCAGTGTATTTTTGTTATTACAATATGAAGAAGATTATGTAGGGGCGAAATACCATAGACGTGTTGTAGTTTCTTAATCTAAGTTGCACCTTCAAAACCAAAAAATAATACAGTAATAATAATCAATTTGGTAGATGTGCTGAGAAATTAATAAGACTAAAAAACCTGCAATTGATTTTCTTACTCTCTTTTATTCTGTTATAAACTCACTTACTTTTTCTCATCTTGTGATGCAAATTTACAAAATTAACATTTCAGTTGTATATTCTTTCGGATGTGGGACTGAGTTGGGGTCTCACAAATATAAGATAGTTTTTTTTTTTCCCTTGCCAGACAATAGGATATTAGGAACTTGATCTTAGTGGTTATAATGGGGGTCAAGCACATCTTTCACAAAGACTTGCACTGAAAAACCTCTCTCGCATGAGGAAGAGTAATGAACCAATCACACTATGTGTGGTTTCACTGGCGGTTCCAAATTCACATGTGGATGGTCACATGAACATCCAAAAAAAAAAAATTTCGTTCATAATACATGTAGAAATTTGAGTCTAGCATTTTTTTGAACACTCGGCCCAAACACTCAATCCACAAATCAACCAACTTAAATAGCATATTTTTGTTATTTTGTATTTAAACACTCAACTCAATATACTATGAGCACCCATCAATCTAGATAATTCATGGTTAAACACCTAATTCATTAACTCAATATTGAAAGAAATTTTTAAAAACCGAGAAGGAAAAAAAAGATTTGTTGCTATAGGCCAGGTATCGTGCGCTGCCGTGTCTCTACATGTCCACCTTGTCTAAATATACTAGTAATTTTTAGAATTAATGGCACTAACTAATTCAAATTTGTTGTTGGTTTGGTTTATGAGATTATAGATAACCTTAAAAAAGAAATTCAACTATGCTCCAAAACCCTACTAAATTGAACAAATTTTCTTCACATCCAAAACTAAGATAGAAAATCTAATGCTAGAAACTAAAGAGGAAGAGCACACTCTTACAAAGGTCCACCCTAACCTCTTTACCACCATTTCTCTCAAAAAGATATTAGTAGAATAATGCACTTATTTAACATTAACTCAAAGTTCTCGTTTCGCGTGATGAATAAGTTTTTTTTTTTTGGAGAGGAGAAAGTAAGATTTTACAATTGACGTAGATAAATAAAATAAAAACTCATTTTTATCAGCTTACCTACTCACTTGCCAAAAAAAGGTTTGGATCTATTTTTTACCTAGAACAACTTTTTTGAGTTCTTGTGCGGCATAGTGGACAATTTTTATGGAGTTTTTTTATTGCATTACTCATACTCGCACATGAAACTGCATTACTTGTATATATTGTTGGGTTCATATAAAGATAATTTTTGAACACCCTAATACAAAATCCTTGAGCCACCACCGGTGGTATTCAAATATAAGATAAGCTAAAGGATGGATTTTGGGTAGATACTGTACTAACCTGGACCATCTCGGACACAAAAGGTTCGACAAAGCCAATTGTGGCCCAACCCAACCGCTTTACCCGACAGTGTAGTATTAGGTGGAAACGTGGACCCTAGTACCTAGTATTTGGGCTGGATTAAGATCTTTTCAACGCTGGCCCAATAAGCCCTACCCAGAGCATACATAAACAAAGAAAAATGAAATGAAAGCAAGAATAGAAACCCTAAATCAAAAAATATTTGGGTACAAACCATAAATTTATATCCGTTTAGAATAGAATGAGGAACATTAAATGGAGACGGAAGAAGTACTAACTTTTTAGAGCATTTGGGTAACAGATAAAAGTATTAAACCGACCATGGGTAGGTTTGGATTAAAAAGTAAGGAGTGACTTTTTTTTTTTGGTGTATTTATTCTAAACGGATATATCATCTTTAATTTAAAAAACAACTACTTATTTTCATGGAATGGATAAATCATTGCAACCTATAATTTATCAAATGTGGAGAGTAATAGATGTTTGGACCGTAAGCCTAGATCTCTGAAATGGTGCATTTTATTTGTTAAAAATTTTAATTTTTTTTCACAAATCAACAGAGATATCAATGTGTTTTTTTAAGTTGTGAGAAAAGTTTAAGTTTTTTAACAAAAAAAAAAGAACATTTTTTTAAAGGCTCTAAGTTTGCAATCTGAATTTTTAGTTAGGCTCCATTTGTTTGGAGGTAAAATATTTTACTTATTTTCTGATGTTTAATTGTGTAAAAAATAAGGAAAACATTTTACATGTAAAACATTTTCTATCAATTGGATGAAAATGACTTACCCTTAAATCTTCCGTAAGTTATTTTCCGAAATTAACCCATTACTTTCTACTGCAATTCTCATTACTCAGTTTTCTCGATCGTTAATCTTGACCCACGTTCAATTTCAATAATCTCATATCTCTAAACCATTTAAGCCATCTTTTTCTCTCTACACTATTTTGTTGATTTTTGAAATTTTTTTAAGTGTCAATCAAATACCAAACAATAAAAATTTAAAGTTTGATTTTTAAAAAAATATTTTACATGAAAAATATTTTACGCTGTATATTTTATATCGAAACAACGGAGCTTGGTGTCGGGAGGAGTACTTTTTTTTTTTCTTTTTCCGGAGCATTTGGGAAACCCGAAACATACTATAAAACAGAGATTTTCCTCCGCATCGGACCCATGTAAATATACGACGTCGTGCTCCATAATATGTGGTATAGGATATAAATCGAAAGCCCATCCCAAATTTTCCTGCGGCGGTCGCCTCTCGCGCAGACCTGCTAGGGTTTCTCTCTCACTCCCAAGTATGGCCGAAACTCTGTCTAGGGTTCTTCCTTTCTTCTTCCATCTCTATACAAACACGTCTCTACATTTCAGTTTCCATGATTCTTCTGCAGTAACAGTACTTAGATTTATTTTTTGCATCTCTACGCGCGGCCCTTAAGATCGCCTTCCACTTTCACCCATGGAAGCGCTTCGAGTCATAGCCGTGCCACATCGACGCTCTCTATGCGCACGCATACGTATACGTCTTACCTGTACGTATGTGTGTGTATTTTGGGGTTTTTCTCATTAGGGTTTTCCTTTTGAGACCCCACTTGCCCGCACCTTCGCTTTTACGAGGCATCTCAAACTCTTCTGGTTCTGAATCTTCCTGTTTTCGAGACCCTAAAGATAAGATCAAAGGTTTTTGCTTTCGTTGTTATCTTTAGGTGTCTTGGTTGATTTGATTTTTCAGTCCAGAAATTTACTTAATTGAATGCTGATTTTCGGTGGGGGCACATCCAATTCATGCTAGGGTTCTTTATCGATATGTTTTTTCGATTTATTTTTTGTTGGGTTTTTGTAGAATTAGCTGACCTCGATATGCTATTTGTTTGTAGGGTCCGGATCATTGGACTGGACCAGACAGTCCAGATCGGTGCCGCCCTTTGGTATAATCAATAGTTCGGATTTTCTCAACAATTTTTACCAAAAGAGCTTCAAAATACATCCAAACCATTGATTAGCAAAAGAACGGTACTGATCAGGACTGTCTCCTCTAGTCCGAGACATGGACTGAGAGGATCCATTTCCTTGTTTTTATTGTGGGATTCGATCTATCATCTTACTTGCACTATGTGTAATTGAATATTTTAACTATGCCTATGTGAAATAAGGACTGTTTGAGAAAATATTTTTTGTTTGCAGTTCTATTTTTGTATTAGAAGGGAAAAGGAAAGGATGGTGGCAAGAATGATGAAACAATTAGATGTCTGAATGGAGTTTTCCCTGAACGAAAATTTCGAGGCTTATTGATATTCTGACATTGTCACAATTCTCTAATTTTCCCCTGTTTCTTTTCTTCTCTTGATTTCTCTTTTGATGTTGGAACCCTTTAGATGAGCAGTTCTAAAACTGAAATTACATTTGGCAAGGTGTGTTTTTTTGGTAGTTGTATTTCTTTTTATAAAGAAAATGGAAAAAGAAAGTTTGGTGGCAAGAATGATGAAACAATTAGATGTCTGAGTGGAGTTTTCCCTGAAAGAAAATTTTGAGGCTTATTGATATTCTGATATTGCCACTATTTTCCAAATTTTCCCATGGTTCTCTCTTTTGCTGTTGGAACTTTCATTGATGAACTTTTTGATAGGGAAATTAGATTTGGCAGATTTGCGTAGAACTAATGTTATGCAGTTTTCGAGTAGTTTCTGTTACTCGAAATGCCATACTTGCCAATTTTTCTCGTTTAATCGTTTATGATCTTATGGGAACTCGGTTGGCGGAAGAATGATATTTGGTAAACTAGAGGAATTATAATGGGTAGTTGTAAATGTTGATTAGAAACAGGTGTAGGCGGTGAAAAGATGGTAACTTCAAGAAATTGTTTTGGAAACTCAGTTTCTGTCCCTAGAAATTTCCATGCTCCCTACGTCTTCAATTCGTATTTTGGGGGATAGAAAGGAAAGGCAAATTGTGGCAAGAATGATGAAACAATTAGATGAGTGAAAGGAGATATCCATGAACTAAACTTTCGAGGCTTATTGATATTCTGACTTTGCCCCCCTTTCTAACTTGTCCTGTATTTATTCCCCCATCCTTGTATTAGTTAGCTTATGTTCTTGAGTTTGATTTCTTTCCGACAATTAACTATGCTAGGTACCTAAAAATAGCACTGATGTAGCACTCTGTCCATATCGGAAGTCAATATGAGTGATCTTGGGTATATAATAAATCATATAAGCCACTATTAATGACTTGAGAGTATGCATTTGTGTCATTTGGTTAGGCACCAACAAGTTATCGAGCCAGTGGTCTACATGGGGCATTCTAGTTGGTATCAGAACTTGGTTTTGGTTTTTACACTTGCATTTGTCATTGGATCCCTTGAGTTGTCTTAGTGTATCAGATGTGATTTTATTTGTTCAATTTCGCATCTAACTTATGGTTAGGCATGTTATATTCCCAAGCTCAGGGTACGTGTCCTCCATGACATACTGTGAGGTCTATAGTTTTTCGCCGCGTTGGAGCCACTTTTACTAGTAGTGGTCGTGTGCACTAAATATTTTGTGGTCGAGCTCCGGCTATCCTAACAAATTCTATAATTCAGTTACAAACAACAGTTGATCTCCATTCTGAAGCACCTGCAACCCAGTTATTCGAAAAGTATCCATCACCCCATTCACTCCAGTTACTTAAGTTGACCATTATTAAATCCCACAATTGTTCATCAAGCTATTCAGACCTTGGTGAGACTGTTCACAAGATAGCAGGACGTAGATGCAACAGAAGTCCATAACTCTGGATATAATTTCAATTGTACAGTGTTGGATATCTTTTTAAAGACGAACCCTCAATATCTCACCTAATGCCGAAGCTTGGCTGTTGAGTGGAGAAAATATTAAATCTTGTGGGCTTTTTTTTTTGTTGGATTGTTTTGAGATACAAAAGACAGTCATTGGCAACTTTTTTTTTTTTTTGTTTGTACTGGTAAATATGCATTTTATTCATAACAAAAAGAACTATTACAAAAGAAACAGAGGCGTCCTTTGATTTCAATGTGTTAATGTGTCTTTTTGTGTGTAGGTCTTTGTTGTTGTTGTATTAGTAGTTATAATCATTGTATTCATTAATGAATTTTTTGCTCTTCCACGAAAAAAAAGAAAGGACACAGAGGTCCCAAAATACAATGAAAATTGGGAATTCAATGTAAGAACCCACCGATCCTGGAGGTGGGTGGATGAATCAAGATCTGCACCAATTGTAGCTCATTTTTGTCGTAGTCATCGCTGCAAGATGCCTCCACCGATGTCGATGAGTAGCCCTGAAGCCCGTTGCCTACATTGATCGGAACTAGGAACCAAAACATAGACTTGGTTTCCCAAATATGAGCCACAACAGTTCAAAAATAAGAGAGGTGCTAGGGGCATATCACACCAACCACATTTCAACCACACTCTTCTCACGTATAGATGAAGCTCATTTCAATGGGATCTACCTGTATGTGAGGGGTGTGGTTGAGATGTGGTTGGAGTGATGTGCCTCTAGCATTTTTGCAAAAATAATAGGGAAAGTGGGAGATCTTTTCTTCCTAAGGAGAGAGTCAACTATCTCATAACCATAGATATTGGAAAAGAGGAGAGGAGAAGAAATTGGAGGGGGAAGAGATGAAGGAACAGCCTGGGGATGGTGAAGCATGAAGAGGGGGCGGATGTTGGGGAGAAGGATTCTCTCTTTAGAGTTTCTAGAAAGAGTGGCTCTCTAGAATTTTTAGAGAGTGACTCTCAACTCTTCTATCATGGCCGACTTATAAATTGGAAGGCGGGGCAGGGCAGAATATTGCTGATGCATGCCTAAGTAACAATATAAGGGTAAGGAGTATGAATGAGTTTGGAGAAATTTTAACAATGGTAACTACAAACAAGGGTGTCAGTGGCTAAATATCAATACAAAAAAAATTTGTGTTGATATTCAGTTACTGATGCCTTATTTTAAATTGTGAAATTATCTCCATCTCTCTCCTCTGGTTCTCTCCCTACAAATCTTCAAGAACTTCCTTTGTCTCTGATTCTCTCCCTACAAATCTTCAAGAACTTCCTCTCATCAAAGATCTCTTCCTTTATCTTTGATCATTTCTCTAAAATTTTCACCATAGTTTGATCGTATGGGAGCTGCATGAGGCTCGTCTCATCGGCAGAAGGCCTTGGTGAAGCAATTGTTAATATTGATCTTGAAGATTTTGACATCTTTGGTGACAATGGTATAAGTGCTACTATGGGGGTGCTACTGTGGGGGTGCTAGTTGCTCTAACTCAATTGGAGCACAAAATTCAGGAAAGAACAAAGATAAAAAGAGGCAAAGGGAGGAACTAATTGACGGGTTGACTATGTTTGTCGATTCTGTAAGGAAGATGTGGGGTGATTCAAATAAAAAATTGGAGTTCATTGGAAAGAGAATGGGCTATGCACATGATCTGGCTTCCAAGAGGGCTGGCTGCCCTAAATGATGAGCTCCAATGCTTGCCAATCACTGTGGATGAGAGGAGCTCCAATGCTTGCCAATCACTGTGGATGAGAGGTTGGATGTTGGCGAGATTATCTTGCATGATGCTACTAAGTTGGATATGTTCTTTAGCTTAAACCATGATGCCAAAGACAGGTGGGTGATGAGGATTCTTGCTAGAGGGGGATAGAAATTGCTCCACTTGTACTAACCTCTCTCTTTTGTGAATTGTATGATATTCGGTCTTGAACATTTTCATGCTTTTGACTATGCTAGTGTTATGTTAAGCCAAGTAGAATGGTGCGGCAATTGATACCTTGGCAACTTTTGGGTGTGCGAAACAGTTTGTATTGGGCATGTAATGACTATGGTTCAGCCTTATTCGGTTAATGGCTATGGTAATGACTTTTTTATATGTAGCACTTGGCTTATGCTTATGCTTGTTATTTCTAGTGTTTGGAAGAGTGGAAAGTTGGGTGAGTCAGGAACTCGACTAGGTGGCCATTGATCATAATTTACTAATTTATTGTGACTGTGATACTTTTTTTAAAAAAGAACAAAAAAAACCAACTCTTTTTTTTTTTCAAGCATTTGAAGATTATGTGAAATTCACAGCGGAATGGTAAGTTAGTTTAAAAAAATTATATAACAGATTATATAAGAATGGGTGGGTTTGTAAATTGTTTTAGGGGCAATATAGTCAATTGAACTACTAATCCTAACAAACATGGGATAGGAAAGATTAGTTGGGATTGTACTTGTTCATCATGTAATCCCATAAGCAAAACAAACATGGGATAGGGAGGATTAACTACCAAAATAGTCCTTGGACCATTTAGTACTAATAATTCCATAGCTACAATCCTTCCTAATCCAATCCCTTCAATTAAACAGGGCCTTAGGGAGCTACTATTGGCAACCATGGATTGATGTGACTGTTCTGAATTATGTTGAACTCAGTTTATTTTCTGTTTCTGTATTTGTTTATGTAGTAATATATTTATCTGAATTCTTAGGGAGATCTGGTTTTTTAAAGGATGTTCAATGCTTATTAGACGTTAATTGTTGTGACAGCTCCGATTCCGGCATTGTGGTTCCAGGCAGCTTTTCTTTTTTGGTTTTTATTGTATTTTATTTTATTTTGTTAGTTTCTGTATTTGGAGACCGGTATAGTTTCTCCTCCTATTATATTGTGTTTGCTTTGGTTGGATTTGTTATTATATTGGAATGATTTGGTTCAGTCAAAAAATGGACTTTAACTGCTGCTATTGGTAACCATGGTTTAAGTCCTTCAAAAAAAATTGTGAAATTCAGTCTGGTTTTGATTTTTTAATTCCTGGTGGAATATATTTATCATCAAAGTTTTTAAAAGTGCTCTGATTTAGTTCCCCTTACCATTATATTGTTGTTAACCGTACGTTACCAATGTTCCGTCTCAGAAAA
>BPLS01017188.1:0-19992 GCA_019656275.1 Rhododendron kiyosumense
CAAAATTTTCACTTCCACCTCTTCGCAGTTTCGCTCCTACAAATTCAGGAAATATATCAATCGATATTCGTTGGAGCTGATTTTTTATAGGCTCCATAAATAGATATTTTCAAATTTATAGATATTTTTTTATACTTTTACGGGGTCCGGGGCAGGCCTCACATGGATATTTTTTTATACTCTATATACACCCAATGTAACCATGCTATTTTTGGTGAGCACGTTTTCATGGATATTTCCTCTGTCTTTCTTGTGTTGACCGCAAACCTGATTCGCCAGATTCGAGGTTAACGTGTGGTTTTGTTCTTCGATCAGTTGACTAGTAAATTGATCAATCGGAATGTTCTACATGCTGGGAATTGAAATGGGATTTCTTTTATGTGAAACTTAGACTTTGTCAACTTCTTTTAATTTTCTCCCCTGTTTCTGCTAACCTGGAAGTTTCTTGGATAAAATTTTCGAAGGATCTAATTGCATAGATTTTAGAAAAACTAATTACCAAAATTTTCTAGTGGGTTTGGTATTTTATTTTTTATCCAATGTTGTATTCATTGGCGGAAGGTTAGAGCCTTAAAGGGGAATTAGAGGGTTAGCAACCAAAGAGGATTTGGTGTCTCTCCATAGACTCAAATCCGGCCCAGACTTCTCTCTCGTGGAATCCAATGGGTACTACGAGATGAGCTAAGAACTGCGTTTGTTTGGTGACGGTGACAATGTAAGTAGTAGGATTTTGGACATATTGAAATGGTGGAACCTTTTTTTGGTCAATGGTTGAGTGTTCGAATCCGTTTACGTACAAACACCCGCACCTCCAATGGGCTCCAACCGAGTTGGCCTAACTTATTTACTTTTTACTTCTCTTTTTTTTTTTTTGAATTTTTTTTGCTAATTTCGCGTCTCCAACGGGCTCCAACCGAGTTTTGTCAGGTAAAAAAAAACTCGGAATTTTTTTTCAATGTTAAATAGGTTAGAATTTAGTAACAAATTAAAGACATAATAAAGAAATAAAACTCAATCATTTAATTGATATTAAAATTTCTAATACAGTGAATTCCATCTTTAATCCCAAGTCCCAACTAGTTCGATATTTTTGTAACTATCAAACATTGCATCTCTAGCTCCCTAATCACTATCTGTGTCCGAGTTTAAAAAATAATCTATATAATCATCTTTTGATGAGATTCAAATTCCAAGACGTAAGTGCATCCCTCCCAATCTTTATTCAAAAAAATTTTTGATTTCGATCTTAATTTTTTACTTTTTAGATTTCTCTCGTCATGACAATACAATAATCCTCCAAAAATTAACGACAAACTAACAAATACGAAAAAAAATTGAATAAGAATAAAAAAATAAGTCACTTGACTTATTTAGCCGAACGGGCCTTAATTTTAAGCATATGAGACAATACAATATTTGAAATTTTTATAACTTTTTGGTACATTAAAAAGTAGTTTTGTTGTGACGTGTCGTGCCCTGTGTTGTACCCTTTCGTGTCCATGTCGTGCTCGCGAGGATACCATGCCTGTGCCGTCTAGAACCGTACCATGCCCGTCCAAAACCGTGCCTATGCTGTATCATGCCACAGTTAAAAGGGTCATGTCTATGCCGTGCCAACCTAGCCCGTTTGACACCCGTCGGGGAGGTAAATTTGTCTCTAATACATTGACTCTGTAATTATAACATCTGATTTCCACAGCGCGTGTCAAACAATCAAAACATCAAAAGTAGCGAGTAGTACATAAAACAAAAAAACCGAAAAAAATCGGTAAACCGTTCCGAACCGGTACTCTATTTGGATTAGTTCTGTGATTTAATTGATTGGCTCTGGTTCTGAAAAAATAAAAACTGTATATTTTGCTTGGGTCTTCGATTCGGACCGTTTATCAACACATATACTCCCTCTGATGTTAAATAAGAGTTTTTTTTTATATTCGTGTCACTTATAAGATCGATCTTTATATATCATAATTTATGGTACTTTAAACAGTTTTAAAAATTTTGGCCAATATAATTAAGGGTGGCCCTAATGCCATGACTCATTCTTTTAATGCCACGAACAATTCTTTGGGTCTGACAAGTTTGTCCCCATTTACTGCATTCGGCTTTTCTCCTGTTGGCCTACAGTCAAATTCCACGCAAACCCACTTCTTATCCCTGGACCCTCTGCGCTTATTAATTTCCTTATTCAATCGATTCAAAATTTTCAATCTTCCTCCACCACTTCTTCGATCGATTCGCACCTGCTTTGTGGCCATTCCTGGATCCAGTCATCCAGATTCGAACTCTTCTCTTGTAGGCAATCATATGTCATCAAAAACTTTTTTTTAGGGGTGGAGGACGTCTTAGATCCATATTGCATGTATAAAATATTATAAATTTAAAAATGTAGACATTTTTTTGAAAGCTCCGTAATAGTTAAAGTGGACTCTCATTTAGAAATGGAGTGCGCCGTTCTCCTTAACTTTTTGAAAAAAAAAGTTCGTTTTGTCTTTATTTGGATTTTTTTTTGCATTTAGTAGTTTTTCATCAATTTTTTTGACTTATTAATTCGTTTCGACGAGAGGAATCGGATAAGTAAAATTTAAAAAGTGGTCATTATTCAAAATATTTGTGTAAAAGTAAAAAAAATTTAGCTTTTCAATTCATACCATCGAGACGAATCAATAAGTCAAAAAAATTTGGTACAAAACTAACAAACGCAAAAAAAAAAAATTGAATAAGGACAAAACGAAAAAAATGAAAAAAGTTGTTAGAGGAAGGGATGCGCTGCATCTATCTATGTCAATAAAGAGAATACATGAATACATTCCACAACCCACTGAACCCTTTGTTTCCCACAAAATTCTTCCACTTCCCCATCACAATCTTCTCTAATTATTTTGTGGACAAATTCAGTTTTTAAAATTAATGAAGCTATTTTTTTTTTTATCGGCAAAAGATGAAATTTTATTAAAAACAGGGAATAGGGGAAGGGAATTCAACAAAAAGTTGGATGAAAACCACAAGGGCCAAAGCCCGAAACACCCGAGGGTCTACAGGGATCACAACGAAAATAACAATAAAGCCCAACCCATACCCAAAATTAATGAAGCTGTTGCAATTATTTTGCAGCCTATTTTGTTAGCTATTTTAAAGAACTAGTGGTATGTTACTCGTGTGTTTTTTTTTTGGTAATTTTTGGATGCTAACATAGTTTAGAATGAAAAACCGAACCAATATCTTCAATTGTCTTTTTTATACTAATATCTTCAAAAAAATTCATAAATTCATTGCTCCTCTATCACTTCTCAACATTTTCATAAGATGATGGGAAAATGACAGCCCAGGACGTGTTTTGATAAATTAATACCCACCAATAATATTTTAGCATTAAAAAATATTCTTAGCATATTTTTGGCATGTATTAATTATCAAAACACGTTCTTAGCCGTCATTTTCCCTTTGTCTTTTCTACAAGACTTTGAAGTTTTCTAAAAACATTAAGTACATTAGATTTTTGTCTCATAAAATAAACCCGGGTCACTCTAAAAAAATCATCAATGAAATTAATAAACTACTTGTTATCTGCATGGGTTACTGTGTCCGTATGCGCGCATACATCAGTGTGATTCGTATGAACAACCTCCAATGGTGCTTTAGCTCTACATGCCTTGTCCTTTGAAAATGCCTCCGGTGTTAATTCCCAAGAGCGCAACATTCACACACTTGTTAATTTCGCCTCTTGAATCATCGGGGAACCATGCACAATAACCTTTGATTGTAGATACTTCAAACTTCGGAAATTCAAGTTCTTCATTCTCTTATGCCAAAGCCAAGATCTTCAAGTCAACATTTTTGGCATAGCGCAAAGTGAGTGGAAAGTTTAGATTTTTCTCCATCTTAATGTTTGCCACAATTTGATTGCTCCCCCTTTGCCAAAAATCTTGCAATTATCATTCTCAAAGTGACAGGCATACCCACGCTCCATCATTTAGCTAACACTTAATAAATTTTGCTCCAAGTCCGGAACTAATAAAACATCAGTCTCTATGACAATAGTACCCTTTCTCTTTACTTGGACAAAGACATGAATTTTTTTTTAATCAGCAAAGAAAACATTTTATTAAAGCTTAGCAAGCTTTAATAATGGTGCCTTTGTTTGGACAAAGGCACCATTAGACTTGAAATTTCGAGGAAGTATCAAGCTTAGCAAAAATGTTCTTATCACCGGTCATGTGATCATTTCTACACCCGCTATTATAATAAACAAAAGATCATCATTTTTCTCTAATGCATGCATTGTGACATGCATAAATCAAGTTCCCATCACCTTCTTTCTTTTCGGAAAAAACTTGTTTGTTGCAAGTCTATCTACACTCTTTCTTGACATGCCCAAATTTCTTGCAAGGGCAAAGTCTACTTTCACCCCATGTGGTTATTGCCATATGCGGATACCTCCCTCATGGTTCAAAACTGACCACAAAACCTACCTATGGTTTTGAAAATGTGCGGATAGACCCCCTGCCGTCATGTTTTCCATCCATATTAACGAAGGTGTATCTCACACGCCTCTAGAATGTAATCTGAGTCGTTCATAATGTATTAAATGAATAATAGAGTATCTCTGTAAAAATCATCTCGATCAGGCATCAATAACCTAGTGATCTAATTTTTAGAAAATTCAAATTTGAAATTTTAATTTCATAACAAAATCGATTCGACCATGAGTTTTTCATTTTTTGATTGACTTGAATTTTGGCATAGATGTAGTACTCGTTAAAATTTACAATATCAACGGTTTGGATTCAATTTTTGGCATAGGGAATGGTATGGTTAGATTTAAAAAAGATAAAGAATCAAGGGACATGATGGGGGTATATCGGTCTTTTAATATTGTGTCCGTTAATATGGATGAAAAATATAACGGCAGGGGGTCTATCCGCACATTTTCAAAACCACAGGTAAGTTATGTGATCAGTTTTGAATCATGAAAGGAGTATCCGCATATAACGATTACCACAGGGGGTGTAAGTGGACTTTGCCCTTCTTGCAACTATAACATTGTGGTTTTCCCCAAAACCAACATGGCTACTTCGATTGCAAATTCTACAGTTTTGTTAAGTGGGCTCTTTATTTTCTCTTCTTAAAAATTATTCTTTAATTTCCTTCACCGTTGCCATTATCACTTTTTTTTCCGTTTTCTTTGCCACCCTTAGATAAATTGAAATTCAAAAAAGTTTCTTGAGTTGTAGGAATATTAACATTAAGCTTAGATTGAAAAGCACTTTCAAGTGGCTTATCAGTTTGCTTACTTAATCTTTGCGCCCGACGTGGAAAACAGGGGAAGCACTGACTTGTTTTCTTTCTCAATAGTTCAGGAGTTTTGTTTACATTGATGCTTATACAAACAACCTTGGGCCTTTTCTAGACAAACACAAAGGGAAAATACAGATCAGAACGTGTTTTGATAATTAATGACGGCCTAATACAAAGCATAACTAACAGGACGGGGGCGGGGCGGGGCTGCCGCTGCCATCGTGGATGCTGCCGTCACCGCTGCCATCGCCGTTGCCGCTGCCATGGATTGCATCGAGGCCGACATGGATGCCGCTACACCCCCCGCAAACACTGCTCTTAGATCGCCACGACGTGTCTTGCGTGTTTTGGCGCTAGAGGAGGACTTGCCACACGCGAAGATAACCATAGAAATGATGGAGACCGACAAAACAATCATGGGAAAATAGAAGAAGACGACCCCAGACCCGTGATCCAGACCTGCTCCAGAGCGACCACCTGGAATTAGCATTGAGTACCTTGCCATCTCTCTCTCTCTCTCTCTCTCTCTCTCTCTCTCTCTCTCTCTCTCTCTCCACAGGTGATTCAACACATGTGTTCCATAAATATTTAATCAACATTTGGCCAGTTTTCTTACATTGACTAGTACTATTTGGGATAGCAACCTCAGAATTAAGAATCACAAATATTTAAGTTTTGAACAACAGACCAACTCTTCCGTTACTATGATTTGTTCTGGGATGTTAAAAATAACGGGCAAAGTCAACTTTGTGATTTAATTTGCTGCTAAATTTTTTTTACTGGCAATGATGTCTTGACCCGATCCTGACATGATATGGTGCATGACACCCCTTCGATTGAGATTGAAATCAATCACTCATCTGGAATTTTCTTTTGTCATTTTTCAAACTTTTCTGAAACTTAGTTCATACTCTCTTTACATTATTTTTTATTTTGCTTGTCGAGACAGGTAGATAACTAGAAAAACTTGACGCAGAATCAAAAAAAAAAGAGAAGTCGAAGTAAATAAGTTAGGCCAACCTTGTACAAAAGAATTAAGCTTGACTTGTTCAAAAGGGTTATGGTCGCAGGGGTACCTTCTTACTTGGCCTACATTATCAGCCGTCACGTCACCGTGGCTTGCAGGGCCTGAATCGAATGCTCGAACCATACTACTATATATAGCAAAACCACCCATGGTGTAGAACTAGAGTTGACAAGAGAAGCAAATATTTGCCTGCAGTTTCTACATTCTCATCTACTGCTGCTGCTGTTAACACCTAAATCATATAGACACTGGAATCTATATACGCCCAGGAGCTACTTTTTTTCCGGAGGGTTTGTCTCTCAGTCTCACAGGACAATCCCTTGAGCTTCGCCTAGTAAACTTGATAAAGTTTCTGCACTTCCTCATCTACGTCTCCGGCTTATCCCCTGAAAAATGACATGTCCCACGTGTCAAAGAATCAAACATCGAAAGTATAGAACAAGAAAAAAAGAGAGGAAGAATCTCAAAACACAATATAGTCTTAATTTTTGAATTCAGTGGCATAAAGAGGATGCTTGATGATGGTGGTACTAAGCATCTTGTTATGAATTGGATTACAGGCGAAAACTATAGGTCCAAGCCCAATTATACGGACTCGTGTAAGGAAATATACGCCAGTTAGTACACTCTACTTCCAAAAAAGTTCACAAGCAATCATTCTTTCAGTATATGGGGAAAGGGGTAGCGACTCACGTATTGATTCAGGATCTATATGCACAAAATAACTCGCAGCAACTATAAGATAGCAGAAGAGGAGCATCAGTCCTTTAAAGTAGTTAGAAGTCCCCTCCTGCAAGCACAAGGAAGAAAGTACTACTAAAATGAACCGTTAAAAAGATGAGATGAAACCTTCACCACGGCAAACAAGTGGAGAAGGCACCCCCCAAAAGAAATGCAAACGAACAATAAACAGAAGAAAGGGAAGTAATGAAAATACATCTTTCTCAATGGACGAACCTGCAGCATGAAGGCTACAACTAGAACTGTCATGAAAAGAGTGGCTGTCTCGAAAAGCTGAAAATTTAAGTCCATTGGATGCCCTAAGACCCATCCATAAACCACACAAAATGGGATCTGTGTCCAAAGCACGAGAAAACAATAAGTTAAAGAGGTATATCACGGAGCAATGAGTTTAAGAGGTTATGCAACCAGGAGAAGCACTGGATGCTGTAAGAACTCAACTAAATTATTATGAGCCACACTGCAAGCAAAAAAAGAACAACACAAGCAGTGCCAAGCACCACAATTCTTCATTGCTGTAAGCGTTTCCACGATTGGAAAAGATCAAGTAAAAGAATGAAAATCAAGAAAATGCAGTTTGAGAAGAATAAGTTCAAGTTTTTCAGGACTCTTCACCCTTAGCAAAAAAACCACATCTAACTAGCACCTTAAATCAGTGGCAGAGCCATCCTAGGTCCATCGGGGGCACAGGCCTGAACTGTAATTTTTTTTTTTGCTTGTTTAAGTTTTAGTTTTTATACAGTTGAGCCAACTAACTAACACAATTACGTACATATTAAATTTTTTTGTCAATAATTGAAAGTAGAGTGAACATTATCTGTTTTATTTAGAATCCATACTAGGTCCCACTTTAATAGTCAAAACCATTTTTTAACATTTTAACCTTTTAATCGTTTATTAAAAATATACTATCTCAATTAGACATTACTAAGTATCTAATCAGGGATGTATATTTCAGCAAGAGCTAGAGTTACCTATGAAGCCATAAGAGTTTCAGTGCTTACCCCAAACATGGATATCTGTGTTGAGGATCCTACTGCCACTCCCAAAGACATGTCCTACACGATAGGTAGACTCAGTAAGATGGATAGGGAGACTCAGTGAGATGATTATTACTATACAAGATGATGCTTATATGTAAACCCCAACAAAAAAACGCTCACAAGCTCGTCTTTGATCGCGAACATAACTGCACTTGCATGCTCTGCTGCATTCCCCACAATTGGGAGTAAGATGACGCTTATAAATGCTACTGGAATATCCAATGCAACAGATGCCCCCTGAAAATTAATTCAACCAATAAAAGAAGGCTCACGTGAACATAAATACAGATGCCCTGTTTTCTCGACTGTTAGTCTGCCCTTTGTTTCCTGGTCAGAGTTATTGTTGGGTCTCTGATTTCGCTTAACTATTTCGGGTCTTGACGGAGTGGTCGACGTTGGCTCCCACCATGGCCGTTGATGAACGACCCGGTTCTCGCCTAACGGCTTGGTGAGCGTCCGCGACAGTTTGGGTGTTGTCTGGGTTTCGGCTTCCATTTCTGTGGTTGGCCAGGCGGAAGTCGGGGTGTGTTAACCGGCTCTGGTGGATGTTTTGTCTGAAGTGATGGGCGGCGACGTTTTGCAGGTCTAGGGCTAGGTTTTGGATTTTCTTTGGACTGGGCTTCAATGTATTATTTTGGGCTTTTTAGGCCTTTAGGGTGGTTTGTGCTTCATTTATTTTATCTGAGCACTTTAGGCCCTCAGGTATTGTATTGAGTTTTGTCCCTCTGGCAATATGTTTCCAACTTTTGATTGGAACCTCTTTCCCTATCCCTAATAAAATGCTACTTTTGTCGGGAAAAAATATATAAATAGATATCTTAGTTGTAGCTACTTAGAGTGGGCTAGGCTTACGACACTACCAACCTTCATGGCAATGATATGTGCAACAAACAAGATGTGGATGCCATGCCATAGAATGGTTTTGACAATCCAAAAGACAAGGGAGTTAGCATCGCTTCAGAGTATGCCTTTTCCTGGAGAAGTAATGCCTTACGGAATCGGTACAAATACTTGTCTACTAGGATCAAGAAAGCAAGCGTACCTCTATGGCATTAACTAAGTACTCTGAGAGGAACGAAATCGATGCAGTCAAGATAAAAAGCCAGATTATTGATTCCCATTTGGTGATCTTAGGAGCTTCTTTATCATCTGAGCTGCCATCAGCCTCACTCTCGTCCTGGTTAGAAGCCATTTGTCAGCCTAAATCATTCCATTCTGAGATGCAGAGATGTAGAGAGAAAATGGGTAGCCCAGGTTATACAAGTATTGTCACAATGAGTAACACTCATTGATCTGGGACAAACAACCTGTTGGTAACGTTTTAACCACAGAAAAACTTGTGGTAAAGTCTTTTCCTGCCTCTACACAATAATAAGCATGCCCTATATCTTCATAAAAACAAAAGGTAAAACAAAATTTTGAACAAAACAACTAATAGTTCAATAGTTTGACAAAATTCTGTACTCAACCTTCTGGAGAACGACAAATTTATGAAGCCAAAGGAAACTATTGTAACATATTTTATGTCTAAAACCAAATTCATGTATGGGAAGCACATCTTACGAAGAAGAACAGCACGTGTATTCAGGAAAGCATAGAAACAAAAAAAAAGTCCGACCTCATTAACGGGGATAGAGACATTCCTCTTGCCAATTAGTTGGAAACAAATGAAGGCAACATATGCCACAAGCATAACACAGCTGCTGAACCTTGAAAGGGCTAACTCAGACTTCCCAACATGCAATTCAGTGCGTGTGAAGTGTAGCACAGCTGGAAATAACAGGCCCATAACTGCCACCAAGAGCAACCCTGTATTAATCTCAGCATTTGCCTGGCAAAAGGATTTGAACAGACCCTGCTGTTTAGTAAATCAAATTTCCGAATACCAATGGGAGGACGGAATGAAGCTATACACCAGCCCTGTTGCACATACACAAAAGAGAGAAGACGACGATGGCAATGGCAATGGAAATAAACCTACCTTGTTAAACACTTGCGCCTTATTTGAATGAACAATTCCACCACTAAAAAATGCAGATCCAAGCACCAGCAACATGTTTGACAGTATTGATCCCAAAAGTGACTGTTGAACAACACGTATCATGCCACTTTTCATTGCATGAATTGATATTATCAGTTCTGTTGCATTTCCAAAAGTTGCATTCAAAAGGCCTCCAACTGTAAGTTCAAACCAAGGCCATTACAAATTACCCTAGGAGCAAAATGGCCAAAGTCACAAAACTGTGGAACAAATTAATGATTGTCACAAGCTGTAAAACCTCAAATCCATCTGTACAACATATTTTCACTTCCCTGTAAAGGAATTCGTCGTTATTATGAAGTGTGTTTGTTTCTACTAATATTGACACCAACACCCTGTTGATTTAGGACACAAAGTTTGGCTTGGTACTGATACCAATCAATGGTGTCTGACCACTAATTTAGGCCATGGATATAGGCCAACAGTTTCATAGTCCCCTGAGTGATGAATATGGAAAGGTGGAAGGCAATTAGAGGGCTTACAAATTTTGGCAGTATATACTATATATTAATGAAATTACAAAGCAATGGTTCAATATGCAGTATATTTATTACGCAGATGTTCTGGAATCGAATGTTTTTAACGTGCAGACTGATATTAACAGACGATATCAACAGCTTATAATTTTATAGAAAACTTGATGGAGAGAATATATGCGGAGGACTATTAATCAAAATTAGAAAAGGCAAAATACCTGTAGGTCCGGTGTAGAAAGCCAGCTGCCTGCACTCAAAGGAAGCGAAACTATATTAGATCCCGTCATCTTCATTACTAGAAGAATAAAATGAAGTTATGTTGAATGCACTAGTAGGACGTCAATCGCGAGTCAGTTCTACGTAGTTGGTTCACGTGATTTCATGTAAAAAATCACAACTCAGTATCCATTTACAACATTGAAATACAAGAAAATGTACAAGGTATATTACTCTGTTACCCAACCCAAGCGCTCCGCTAAGGGGATGGTGCCTAACAAGCTTAACAAGAAGACAGAACCCTGAAATCAAATTTAAGACATAGATGAAAACAACCATATAGTTACATAGGTACCAAGAACAGGTTGTGGTGTTAACAAAGGTGTAATTCACCTGATGGCCGGTCACCAAATCTACCAGTACGGCTAGAGGCCCGCAAGGTACCAGTAAGTTGATTTTGTTTGAGAAGAATACTACCTTGGTTCTGCTTAGCACAATATTCCATATTTCTTTCCAACCACAGTCCTCAGAAAATAAAGAGAACGGGTAATATCTGTTTGGAGCCGCTCCCAGGTATAGCACCCTCTTATCCGTAGGCCCACGGTTGATCAGGCACTCATCCTCTTCTATTACATAATGCTCCTCTAAGGATTCAGTCTGTAAAACCATGTCATTATCATCAACGACGGGTATTTCATACTATATGGATATTCTCATAAGCATACTAATGGACATAGTCAGTTCCTAACTTCATGTTTAGGAACTATACCAATTCTCAGATGCACTAAGCGGGTAAATGTGTTCTCGCCACCTTGTATAGCGAATCTAGCTCGTCAAAAGTTCACCAAAGTGGACTGCAATGCGCAGTCCACTCCCGTGGGGCTCACTACAGGTCCCATCTCAATTATCTGAGTTATTTACTCTATCGGTCCTGTGTAGATTGTCCATGAATAGGATTAGAATGACCTAATAAGATCACAACTTACCCAAAAAAACAATTAGATTGATCTGATTCTCGTAGCCACGTAAATAGCCACATTCGTCTTGAAAGACGCTAGACGGTGTACAATCAAAATCCTACTTCTCGTCCACTTTACAAAGTCATGCAAAGATAAAATCATGTGGCCATATTTTCCGTTCAATATATACGAATTTTCTATCGATGATCTTCGCCTACCACCATGCAACACATGGATGTTTTTGCATTTTATTTTTATTGTTTTAGAATAAGATTTTGACTAGGAATATTTTTGTTTAGGTTAGAATTATTAACTTTTCGTATTCAGTTTGATTTTAATTTCTTTCTTTATTAGGATTCTTGGTCTATAAGAATTAGGATTTTATTTTAATTAATAAGAAAATATCTTTTCTTTAATGCCGCTTTATTTGACATGATTTAAGATTTCTTATACAGTAGGATTTCTACGATTAGAATCTTTTAAAAATGCTACTTTAATTATTCAACTTTTAAAACTTCTCAGAGTGTCTCTCTACTTTTTCTTGTGCGCAAGGTTTGCTCATGGGTTTGAGTTCTATCATTCGTTTGATTAGTACGCAATTAATCTCTTGTGAATTCCGTTGTGTCATGTTGTGATTGAAGTGGTCAATGCAAATTGCCATATATATATAGGACCTCATCCATTGTAAGTTTGATATTAAACATGGATGGATGTAAAATTCGAAAGGGTGTCGAATTCCGAGGCATGAAGTTTTACAACGTAGAAAACAAGATCAATCGTATTGAAAAAGGGAAAAAAAAGAAAAGATAAAAGGAAGCAATTAGCTAGCTAGCTCACCTCAATATGGGGTTGAATTCCAGCCATTTACGAATAATTGCTGGCTTGGGTATCTACTTGTGCGCTGGTAGGCCAAGAAAATTCACATCTAAAAACATGGCCAAGAAAATCAGCCCCGTTTCATGGAACAGAGATGATAGGCGTCATCAAAGTGATCATGAGAATTGCAGAGAATATGTCGATCGAAAAAGCAGGGAAAGACGTGGGTGTACAAGAATTACTAAAGATAGTCGGGTCTAATAGTGACTCGATTGCAATGTTGTTTTTCGGTTTAAAAAAAAAAAAAAAGATAGTATGTAGTAATTAAGGTGAATGTGGGAACAAAAAACTTATACAACATACGACGTTACTAATCTTGCGATATTGATTTTAGAGAGAGAAAACTCATTTTGCAGCAGTGATTTGTATAATTTTTACTAACGGTCCCGCTATTCTCTACCCGGTGGGCGGAGTTTAAATTTTCGTGCAGGTAATGCTTTATTAATTCTGTCCCTAGAGGAAGCCACATGCTGCAAAAGGACTGTCCTTTCAGCACAATACTTGATTGCATTCTAGCCTCTCTTAGTATACGACAAGTCTACCCTTGTAACCTAGTAAGCTTCCTAGTCAAACAAATTACTCCATTTTCTTCGGCCAGGTCTCCACTAAGCTGAGTTCTTCTCCATTTTCTTATTTTATGTGTTTTATTTGTCCTTTTTGGATCTTTTTATTAGATTCATTTAATTTTTTTGATTAATCATCCATTTTAATGAAAGGAGTTTAAAAAGTAAAAAATCATGAAAAAAAGAGAAAAAAAATCATGAAAGACAAAAAATAATTACACAATTATCTTTTGGAACTTAAGTGCCGTCTTATTTAAAATTTTTCAACATCAGTTCATGTTTTTATACTTTTTCGACTAGCTATTGTATAATCTGAGATTAATCTTTCGAATCATATTGTTAGGCTAAGGATTAGCAAGTTAGTTGGCGCGGATCGTTACAAATTACTTTGGAGTAATTACCCAAAAAATAAAAAGCTACTTTTGAAGTAGTCGATATAGAGTTTTGCTCTATTTTAATTGTGGCTCCTGTAATAGAGGTTGTGTTCCTTTAAATTTATAAGTTTGAAACTTATTTCACTGTTTTTAAACTTTTGCTAATTTTTTGTTTATATTTTTGTCAAAATCTTTAGGATTAATTGTTCCCCTCGACAAGACGAATCAAAAAAGTATACAAATATGGACCAATATTGAAAAAATTTAAATAAGACATTACTTTAGACAAATAAGAAAACTGTTTTAGGGGGTGTTCCGGATGAATAGTAAAAGGAGCTTTAAGAAAATGAAGATTTTTCAAGCTCAAAAATCATATGTTTACGCAAATAATTTTCCTACCAATACGAATCTTGTTTGATAGATCTCATTGAGATTTTTTAAACAATGCAACAAAATTTTTAAAATTATTTTTCATTTTCATAATATGTGAGTTCGAAAAATTTTCTTTTTCCTAAAGTTCTTTTTGTTGCGCATCCAGAACGGCACCTTATACTTTTCATCTTTAGTAGTACTTTTTTTTTTTGGTCATAACCTTATACTTTTTAGACTCCTCTCGTCAAGAGAGATGACTAATCCAAAAACAAAAAAAAGCACCTGAATTTATCAAAAATTCAGTAAAGACGAACAAAAGATACAAAACGAAAAAAAATAATTATGTTTAAAAGAATGAAACATGAGTGATAGAATTGATCCTTAAAAATTACTCCATCCGTCCCAAATTCTTAGTCCTATACAGTTTTACGTGCAATTTTCAATTGCTTGTATCTCTCAATATATATTGTTTTTTATGTTTTTGAAAACATTGTTTTATAGAAATAATTGAAATCTATCAAACAAGATCCATATTGTATATTTTAAACAATATACATTAAGAGATATAAGCTATTGAAAATTACACGTAAAACCGTGGAGGGCCAAGAATTTGGGACGGAGGGAGTAGTTGAGATACGTATAAGCTGGTCAGTATACTGGAGTTATGAAAAAATTCAATTTCTTTTTAAGAGTCCCTATTACATACTTCATTTTATGGATCTAATTGAACGACAATCATTTATACTTTACCCTTAGCTTTTTCGTTTTTTATAGTATTAGTCCAGAGTCTTGCTAGCACCACAAACACATACACACCCACACTCACATGAGTAGTGGGTCCCACACACACATGAGTAGTGGGTCCCACACACACTTACACCTCAAGTGTGTGTGGGACCCACCACTCATGTGAGTGTGGGTGTGTATTTGGGTGTGTATGTGTATGTGGTGGTAGAATTATTGATTAGTCCACCCTTTGGACTGATTATGGCATTCTCCAAAATGGAAAGCAGTGAAAAGTAAACTAGAAAAGTAGAAGAGAAATTGTCCATTTACGTAAGAACATCTTTTTCTCTGAACTTCTCTGAATTAGTCAGAAAACTTTTTCAAAAATGTAAGTTGGGTCCACTAATCCCCCGCCGGACCGACGGGCCGCGGAGATTAGCATTTGCCCTTTACTAAAGTACAGAAAGTGAAGTTCCAGAACACCTTCTTAAAAAATAAATACTTATTTCATATTTTCAAACTCAAAAATAATGTAAATGAAAAATAATTTTTCAATTTTTTTTGCACCGTATTAAAGATCTCAATGAGATCTATCAAATAAGATCCATATTGATAGAAAAATTATTTACGTAAGCGCATGATTTTTGAGTTTGAAATTGCTTTCTTAAAAAATAAGTACTTATTTGACTTTCCGAAACGGAGCCTTACAAAGTAGAAACAAGGAATACATTTCCCAATCATTTTCTGCTAATCTTGTGAGAGGAGAGAGAAAGAGAGAGATCAACAAAAGGTTTCATTTGTTTTCTTCTTCTTTTTTATCCGATAAAGGATTCATTTGTTTGGTGGTGGTGGATTGGGAAAAAAAAATAAAAGGGAGACTTAAATATTTATCCTCAAACTCTAACTAACTGACTTATGTTTTTATCACGGTAATTTTGAACAGTTATATTTTTATCCTGAAATTTAAATAAACCCAATAAATGTGTAATTTTGAAATCCTCATATGATATCTCATTTAATTGCAGAGATTGATATTCATCCCAATCTCCTTAATTTAGGAAACAATAAGTGTGTGTGTGTGTATATATATCATAGTAAAAGGGTAATAAGGGTAGTTCAAATGAAAACATAAGTACAAAAAGTGGGTGGGATGAAATCTTATGTTGTATGACTAAATGTGATGGATATTTAAAAACTCCACACAAAAAAATAGGTACACTACATCTCATGTGGGACTAGGGCTGTAAACGAACCTAATCGAGCCGAACTCTGTTAAGTTCGGCTCGGGTTCATTACGGTATAAGTTCAGCTCAAGTTCGGCTCAAGTTCGATTCGAGCCTGAACAACTTGGCTCGAATTCAGCTCGTTAAAATTTTTCAAGGCTCGGATTCGGTTCGTTTGGGTTCATTAAGGTACTAGTCTGGCTCGAGTTCGGCTCATGTTCGATTCGAATTTGAACATCTTGGCTCGAGTTTGACTCGTTAAACTCAAATGAATCGCCAAACCGAATCAAACCTCGAATTGAGCTCGTCAAGACTCAGGTTTGGTTCGACTCAGCTCATTAAATTCAAGCGAATCCAAACTCTGTTATTTATCGTATAGAATTTAGGAAAAAAATAAGTATTGAATTATATATACAACCTTAAAATTTTTTACATTTACAAATAGACCCCTATTTAATTATTAATTAATTTAAGTATAGGTTCACGAACCTAACCAAGCCGAATACCGTTAGGCCCAGATTCGGCTCATTTACGGAACGAGCCTAAAATTAAGGTTCAGATTCAATTCATTTAACAGACGAATCGAACTCGAATGAGCTCTTACCGAACCAAGTCTCGAACAGTTCGCGAATGGCTCAATTCATTTACAGCCATATGTGGGACCTAGTTTAGGAACCAAAAAAATTCAAAAAACTACTCATAAATTTTGATATTATTTTTATGGGACCATGTAAACAATCAGTTCTAACGAATATCAATAAGTATTAAATCTCGATCCGTAGGGACAAAACTGTTCAACTGCATAGTTTCGCCCCCAATAAATTTAGAAATAATACTTACCGATATTCATTGGAGCTGATTTTTTATAAGACCCTATAAAATAATATTTTAAAATTTATGGGTATATATTTTTTTAGATTTTTTAGAATCCAGAGTGAACCCCACATGTATAACTATGAAGTGGAACAATATAGTGGATGTAACATTTTTAGTAAAAGACTTTTTAAAAGTTTTGGAAAAGCAGTCACCCATCGCCTGTTCTCCGCGGCCCTTCCTGAATAACACAAGCTATCTCATAAATCAACTTCGCCACCCTCTGGCCACCGATTCCGGAGGGAAGAGATGAAGCTAAAATTGCATTGGTCTTAGGGCCCGTTTGATAAACCTCCAAGGGGTTGGAATTGGATTACCAATTCCAAGGGATTATTAATACTGTGTTTGGTAACCCAAAATAAATTGGGATTATTAGTCCTTAGGACTAGCAAGGTAGGTATTAAGGAGTATTGAGAATGGCATCTCCCACTTGGTATTAACAATCCAATCCCATTCTTGCCAATGCACAAATACGAAAATAGCCTTTACTAATCTCATCTCCTTACCAATCATATCTCATGTGACGGTCAAAAACGGAAATGTATACTATCAATTCAATCATATCCCATGTGAAATAAACATGATACTAATAATCACATAATCTAATCTCATCTCAAACAAACATAATTATCACCAATCTCATCTCCTAACCAATTTCTTCTCATTACCAATCTCAATTCTAATCTCATCTCCTTGCGAATTCCAACCATCTATCACTGTTATCAAACGGGGCCTTAAAGGAATAAAGATTAGCATACTACATTCAAACTCATTTCTTTAAAATAAATGTGTTGCTATGTATATGAATTGAGGTCCTCTCCAGTAAATGTCATATGTGGTGGACACTCTAATATTTTCTCATGAAGCACGATTAGAATCTTTCTATGAATAAACTTTTGTGAGACTCACACTTTTTTGGGTAATTCAGGGTATTCTTGTTGGAGATGCAGACAACTTTCAGCAACAGAGTTCAGTAATAGGGATCCGCAACAGAATCATGCGGCAGAGTTCCGCGGTAGGTGGACCACAGAAGGCAGGTGTTGGAAATAACTGCTGTAAAACAAGAACTGATTACCTCTAAAGTCTGGCACTGAAATACAGATTACCAAATTGAAGAACGACGTCTAGGTTAAGTCGTAGACTAAGTCGTTCTCTTTAAGATGTTTCGCGGCTCTGTCCAGATTGTGCAAGCAATTCGATCAATACCACATTGTCCCCAAAATAAATCAGCCCAAAGTACACAACCTCTGTTCGGCTTTTCCTGCACAGAAAAAAAAACCAACAACAAAATACAATTCGGTTTTGGAAGGAAAAATCAAATCAAATTAGATTCCACTAATTAAGCACACGTTTTCAATCACCAGAAATCGCACATGTTTTCTTAAATCAGCAATCACACATGTTTTCTTAATCAGCAATTTGGAAATAAATGTTTCTGATTTTTAACAAAACGTGGGTTCATCTATCTCAAATTCCAAATTTGCACCCCCTGCACACAAGTAACCCGTGACACATATCCGGTTAACTGGTTTCAAAATCAAACTTCCAAATTGTTTTGGGCATTAGCACATTTTTCCGAGCATGCGAGAACACTGCTTGGGTCTAGCCACATTCACAAGCCCATTACTGTGCAATATCATTTAAGGAAGAGAAAGGTTTTGTATCTAGCCAATGTGGAACAAAGCCACCACAAGGTTTTACAAATACACTATATACACACCAAAAGTCCCAACAGCAAGCGTGCACTAGGCAGGCTCGCACTAGGGTCCAGTCCGCAACCTGCACCCAGGGAGGTCCTACGGCAGGAGGGGTCCCGCGGTAGGGGTTCATGCCCAGGAGGGGTCCCGACCATGAGGGGCCGTAGCAGGGTCCACGGAGGGGTCCAGTTGTTACTTAGAGTTTGCCTATAAATATAAGTTGTATTCATTTGTAGTGTGTTGCCTGACAGAGAAAATTTTAGAAAAGAGAAAGTGCAAGAGAAAACTTTTCATAAGGAGGAAAGAGTAGACTTGTAAATTTTAGTTTTCTTCATTTATAGTGGATTGATGTGGCTCCCGTAATTTTTCCTCGCATTGAGATTTTTCATGTATATCTGTATGTTCTACTTTTTCTGTTCATCTTTCCTTTCTCTCGTTTGTTTTCTGTTACAATAATATCCCAAGATCCTAAGTGTTTTTGTTCGTTGTGAGTCGAGAGCACTCTTCAAATTTTCTAACAGTTTCGGATCAACTTGTGTGCACATCGAATTAATCCCTACAACCCTTCCCAAAAAACACTAGCAATTGTCCCAACATCTTTCTTCTCCAAGTACAAAATATACTTGCACACACAAGTTACACACAGTTATACTTTTATAACATAATAGTACGTGCCAATTATTTATTACGACGAAGGAAAATGACATGGGAACCTACTAATTCTTTTCTCTCTGTCTTTTTTTTCTTATTATATATACTGTATATAAGAGAGAGAAATCGGGGCAACGACCTAATCCAAAAGGAAAAGCAAACGACATGCGCTTATAATTTATCCAAAACGTATAATGTGGACAATGTTACTCACACAACAATTCAAACACAATAACTTACACAACATTTTACATATATGTGGGGCCCACACATAGTAGTATGTGTGGAGCCCACATGTATATAAGAGGTTGTGTAAGTTATTGTGTTTGAATTATTGTGTGAGTATCATTTTTGAATGTAGATATATACGATTGTGTGGGTCCCTTCATGGATCCGCCGACACAGCAGCCTCCACCGCTGCCTCCACACCTACCTCCTCCATCACCACCCCGACGTTTCTTGCGTATCTTGACACAAGAGGACTTAGGCTCCGTTCCAGATACCTTCTTAAAAAATAAGTATTTATTTTGCCACTTCTCAAAGAAAAATAAGAAGGTTTGTTCCACAAAATCCAAATAAGCAGCTTATTTCACATTTTCAAACTCAAAAGTAACGTAAATGAGAAATAATTTTTTAATTTTTTTGCATCGTATTAAAGATCTCAATGAGATCTATCAAATAAGATCCATATTGATAGAAAAATTATTTACGTAAGCGCATGATTTTTGAGTTTGAAATTGCTTTCTTAAAAAATAAGTACTTATTTGACTTTCCGAAACGGAGCCTTACAAAGTAGAAACAAGGAATACATTTCCCAATCATTTTCTGCTAATCTT
>BPLS01017191.1:0-16352 GCA_019656275.1 Rhododendron kiyosumense
CACACACACACACACATATATATATATATATATATATTCATTTTCAAATAAGGAGATCTTTATTTTAGTTAAAATAAGAACCTCTCCATTTCTCGCATTTTTCGTTCGAATTTCAATGATCCGAGCCGCTCAATGTGTTCAGAACGTGATTTTAAGAGTACTCGTGGGGAATCAGCAAAAAAAAAATCGGAAAGGGCTTCATCCGAGCAGTTTTTATTTGAACCGTTCGATAAAAAAGAAACAAAAACTGCTTGGATGAAGCCTTTTCGGTCATTTTTTTTGCTAATTTTCGCGAGTACCCTTAAAATCACGTTCTGAACACATTGAGCAGCTTGAATCATTGAAATTCTACTGAAAACGGGAGGTTTTCATTTTATTAAGTTAAGATAGTTCTTAGGAGAAGGAGAATATATATATATATACAAAAATCTTCAGGTAAGGACCTTAAAATGAGGACTTTATATGCGAACCTCCCTATTTCTCGCCTTTCCTGATCAGATTTCGATGATCCGAGCCGCTCAATGTGTTCAGAACGTGATTTTAAAGGTACCCGCGAGAAATCGGCAAAAAAAATAACCGGGAAGGGCTTGATTTGAGCAGTTTTTGTTGAACCGTTAAATAAAAAACTAACAAAAACTACTCGGATGAAGCCTTTTCCAGTCTTTTTTTTTTTCTGATTTCTCATTGGTACCCTTAAAATCACGTTTTGAATATATTGAGCGGCTCGGATCATCGAAATTCGATCGGAGTTTTTGTGCCGCACCCCAAATTCCATTTTTGGTTTGTTCTTGCCTCTTGCATTTTCGAACATTTTTCTTGGGTTGTCTAAATCACGTTCACATCATATCATTCATCCATTTATTGTTCATGGTTCTTTGTGCCGTTTGTTGCTGTAGCCGAATCTTTTGGAGATTGATTCGGAGCCGGTTGAATCCGGAGATCGGGCATGAAGTCCGTTGTGCATCTATTGGATTTTAAAGAAGCTCTGGAAGCATCAGAGATTGGCGAGAATAGGTAAAGGCTTGGGTAAGGTTTTTGCTATTTCGCAATTTGTACTTCTTTTCAATTAATAGAATAAAGCAGTAGTTTTAGGCCGTGGTTTTGGCGTAGGGTTATTAGGGCCCTAAGTTTTTCCACGTAAATCGTGCGTAACCTATCTCAATTTTTATTCTACTGCACTACTTACTTTTTTGGTTTGGATTAATCGAGATAATCAGCCCGTTCATCAATATTAATTTTTAAATCAGAAAATTGGTATCAATTGGTATCAGAGCGGGTTGCTCTGTTTAGGTTTAAACATCTGAGTTTTGATTTTGTGATCATGGACATGAATGCACCGCATGGAAAAGATACGACGAACAGGTATGTACCTCTATACATGTATATAGGTATTGTATAGATACATATAGTTATACATACAGGAGTACAACCCCCAATTTGTAAACCCTAAATTATTTTGCCAGGGAACTAAACCCAGTGCGTAAACCCTAGTTTTTTACTCCAAATTCGAAATTTTTTGATCATTTTTGGTCACTAGTATTTATGAGACTTCGTATGTAGAGTGGATTTCAGCATGTGCGTGTTAGTGTTTTATGATTTTCACAAAGAAGAATTAATATTCTCGATCCTATTAGAGGGTTGAGGGTTATGCTCAAGTTCTATTAGTTGGGGATCATAAACAATGTCAATTGCGTTTCTTTTCGAGTTTTGGATCCCTTTAATGGATTGAAATTTTTGTGTTTGTATTCTTTGTATAAGGGTTGATGTTATATAGGCAATTAGGTCTACTGACTCTACTTTGTTGTTTATGGTCAGTGTGCTGTGAATCTACTAGCTTTGTTAACTTTACTAACTTGTTATCGTTAATGTGTTCAGAGATGCTAAATTGATAGGACTTCAGAGTATTTAGATAGTTGGGGGGGAGGAACCACAATTGTTAGGCACAACCTCCTGTTGGGTTACTCTCTTTGTCCAATTTGGTGCATTTATTACAAGAAATAAGGTCTTTTATAGCATAATACTATAGCTTTTTTCTAGGAATGCAATAAAAGATGGCTTCCGTGTTTTTGATTTCCACTTCCAATAACGTTTCATTTAAGCCTAACTTCTATAGCGTTTTCCATTCTCTTCCATAGCTAGCGTTCCAAAGGCGGAAAGAACAAGGTGCTTAAACTTTTCGTGCTCCCGCTCAGTTGATGTAACCAAATCTTTTTAATTTAGTTTCGAAATTCTTTTTTTTTAAGTAATTTCATTTCACCAAAAAAAACACGGCAACTACAAAAACAACGGGGTATCCCCTAAACAAGTTTTGAAATTCTTTGAATCAAGATAACAAGTTTTCATCCATGGACTTGGGGTTTCTCTCAGCGAATCTTTCACCCGGAGAGATTGTAAGCTCGCCAGAGCCGCCTTCCCTCGTTTGCGTACGCAAGTAAGAGAAACCCTAAAATCTTGAAGATTTTGGCTTTACGGTTTCCAATCGCCGATTTTGGTCAAGAAGAGATAAATCCTGATAGCTCTATCCCCCCGCCACCCTCTCTCTCTCTCTCTCTCTCTCTCTCTCTCTCTCTCTCTCTCTCTCATCTCTCATCCAAGCCCTAATCTCATGCTCCAATTTCAGAAACACCAACCCTACGTGTTTTGGATCTATTGCATACTCCTACTTTTTTTCCCTTCTCGTTTCAGTACGATTTACTAGTAGATCATTTGATATCTTTGCATCACCTATTGTAACTATGTGCGTCGTCTCTAATTTGACTCCCACCAAAAGCAAAATCCAACCACCCTCTGTAGTGAATGCTTGTATGAAATAGATGTGGAGGGGCTTCCAATTTAAGATGTGACCACAATACCCAAGGTTATGGGATTGATTCCGGATAACCCAAAAAAATTAAGCTGACGACTTATTTTATATATGGTCTAACGCAATGAAGTATGGTTTATTGGAAACCAAATGTTTTCCTTTTTAATGTTGAAAATGAGGATTGGGTGATTATTCTGTAGTTGGATTGAGTGTTATTTTCGAGAGTAGATTTTTGAATGTTTGATGTATAAGTGGAACTGGTTTTCTTTTTTCAACCAGGGGGACGACTAGCATGCGAGCTGCTACTACATTGATTTGAACTGAATGCGTATGTGATATCCCCTGCTCAGGTTTGTACATGGTGTATTGTTTGCTAACTCATTTACTGTTTGTGAATAGATCTTGGATTTTGTTATGTGAAAGGGAATACTTTTAGCTCAAACATGTCGACAGACTTCATAATTGCTAGCTGAGTAACTAGGTTTTCTGTAACAGCCAATAGGTGAAGTGGGGTGAATATGAGGGGTGAATGTCTTTTCATCTAAATTTCCTTGAACCAACTATAACAGCCAATAGGTGAAGTGGGGTGAATATGTGATATCCTTTAGCAGGATGATTCAGAACTCTAGGTGGGCATTTTGACCAAAATACTTAGCACTTATAAGACGTAATCTATGTACCTAGGATGAGCTAATTTCGGGAGACTTGCCTTAATGGAATATGTTCTCATATCACAAATGCTTATTGTGTATAAATATCATCGTTCCCATTCCCCTTATTATTCACTTGGAATTTCTTGAAGTTTTGCCAGTTGATGTTCACCTACTATAGTTGAAATTGAATTGTTAGTAGTCTTTTATAGACTACTCTACTACATTTAGTCATTTACCTATAGATGGTCGAGCAATGGACATAGTTATCTTTAGAAGCTTATTTGATAAATATTTTGGTGGATTTTTACTATTCTTATCATCTTTGCTTTATCATTTACGCAGAGGAGGTGTTGGGAGACTGAGCGCCAGCAAAAGAAATAAGCACTTCAAGATGGGAAGAATTCACAGGTCACAGAAGCTGGTTCAGCACGTGCATTTAATGTTGATGAGCTTCTTCACGAGATCTCTGTTTGTATCTTACAACCACGTCTTCGAGGTTCTTTCCTCACATGGTTGGTTTGTGGATTTCCCTTACATTATAGTTTTCATTTGAATACGATGTCTAGAAAATCCAAGAAGACCTTCAGGAGAACAAAATGTTGGTAGAAGTAATCCATGCGAGAATGAAGGAAGCAGATGCTAAAGTGACCTTAAGCTTCATTTGAGAACTTATGTGGTATGGTAATCTTTTCTTGCATAAATGATGTCAGTTACCACATTAGATGTTACCAATGCTTCTTTGTCCCTACTTAAAATGTAGAATCAGCAAAAAGAGAAATTGATGCCTTTGAGGAAGAAGAGCACGAGCTCATTCTAATTGAAGAAGATCTACATTCTAAAGAAGCGGTTGGCTCCTCTCTCTCTCGCTCGGAACTTTTTGGGTTTGTGCTTTTGTTTTATTAAGGGGTGGCAAGTTTATTAAGGTCATAAACGAAATCTCTTATCTCAGGAGAAGATTCATTATGAGAAAGTGATGAATAAGAAGGTCCTCCCTGAAATCAAAGCGGCAGAGGCACAATATGAGGAGCTCAAAAACTTCCGCACGGTGTGTGTCAAACCCTTCTTAAGTCAATGAATTCATATCTGCCTATAAATTCTGTAATTGAATTCATGTATTTCTGTAAGTGCCAACCAACAATATTTTCCCATCAATGTTATAAACGTTAGGTCGTCAATGATGGGCCGTATTTGAACTATGCATAGATTAGTTTTTGCACCTTGAGAGTTGCCTGAGAAATGTTTAGGCCCTGTTTGGAGGGCGTGTACTTGCACTTTATTTGGAGAAGAATATGCTTGTGCATTAACATAATATACATATCCTCTATTTAAGTAATTTTTAACTTACATGTTTTTGAAGGTGACTATGACACTCGATTTGGATTACAACTGTTAATATTTCCTTCATATGATTCCCTAGAAAAATCACATGGGTACTCTGTTTTCTCCCATTTATAATACCCGATTTTGCATGCCAATCTGGGCTTATAAAAAATTTAGTTAGTGTGTGTGGCTAGGATTTATATGATCGTTCAAATCATTTGTGCCTTTGTGTTTTCGATTATCAATAGATGTTCTTCAGTTGATTGCTTACATCTTTACTTCGGTTGAATTTGGAGATATGAATGCAACCATCTTTATTTTTTTATTTTTGCTTTTTATCCATGTTGCCATCGTAATAGGGATAGCTTGTTGGCTAGTTAAGGGTCTAGAGAGAGTTGCTAAGTGTGTTGAGTTCTCATAACGAGGACATAAAGTTGTTGGAGTAATGGGTAAACGGAATTACAAACCTACAAATCAGAAATTTCTAGAGTTATTCATTGCGACATTTTGTCGAGCAATCGAACTACAATTTCTACCACATGTTTCTCATTTTCTTCTTCTTCTTTTCTGTGCACTGTTTTTATTTTACCTGCAAAGAAACAATGATATCAAACCGAGCCTTAAGTTTCAACTGATTGAGGCCGTTTACATGAATTGGTTTGAAGGAACGAAGACATGGGAGAAGAAAATGGAACACTTCACATTTGCAGCTTCCTGTCTGTTAACCATTTTAGGATCCTAAAGTGTGTTGCCCTGATTTTCGCTTTTTCCAATCTGTGTTGTAATGCAAACATTTCCCTAATTTTATCCATGTAACGGTTCTGCTTGCAGCTTCTTAGTGATGATAATGGGTTTAGTTATCCCATGGAGCTTCACTCTTGCACTGATTGACAGATATTCTGTACTGGTTAAGTGCCCTCTTCGTCGGCCCGGAATGCTGGTGATTGTTGTAGTTGGAGATTGGGTATGTCCTGCTTTTCACTCTAAATCAAGATTCTACTTAGCAAAGAAAATTAGGACACAGAAAAGTGAAGAAAGTGCACTGTCACATAATATTACGTGGACCCTGGTACAAGTGTCTAGAACGATCGCTTAAGTGTCAGATTCTTTTAATTATGGAGTCAAAGACACAAGGACAATGCATAATTTTTCATAGTTCTTGATGTAGTTCTTTCATTTTTAAGGTAAACTGGGTTACAAGGAGCCATTAAATGGGTATTCTAAGGGTAGTTCTACAAATGATAAAAATGCTTCCGATGTGTATCGAAATTAGGACCACGGAAAGTGCATGGGTTGAGATTAAAATACCCATTTTATTAAAAATGCTTCCTATGTGTATTGAAATTACAGCTAAGTGCATTAGTGTCATAGCTGTATGGGTGTTTTAATTGTAGTTCTGCTATAAACTTGACCAATAAAAATGCTTGCCGTGTGATCGGACGTTAAAAGGCAAGTGGCGTTTCTTTGAAAGAAACTAATTATAGTAAATCGAACACTTATAAAAAGGATCAACAATTGTGTTGTTGACCATGTGGGTCCTGTTTTGGAGCTAGAATTGGCTGCCCGAACAAACTTTTTAGTAAACTATGGAACTGTGATATCGCAGTTTGAAGTTAAAGATGAGGATGGTATTTCTTCCTATAGAACTAATTGCTATAAGAATTTGTTGCCTAGTTTATATGTTGAAAGTGTGGTACTCTTAGTAGCAGAGACTTGCTTCTTATGTTTCTTTTGTTTGATCAAATTTTTTATTTGGCTATGTAGTAATGGATATATGTGTTTGATGGATTTTTTTTGTATGTGTATGTACTGTGTTAGAGATTTTGGTATAGATCAACAAAAGCTGAACGAGACTCAAGTATGTAGTTAGGATTGTATGCATGACTCAGTAAGAAATTGGAAAGTAGTTATCTTCATTTAAATTCGAGACCAACTATGAGTTGGTTGGACAATATGCTGGCCAACCAAGATTGAGTACATATTTCTTTGGCACCTTGTGAATTCTCCTATACAAATTGTGGAACTGCATTCCCTATTCAACCGTAGAACTTTTTTATGCTTGTTAACGTAACTGAGATTCTGAAAGATTCTTTAGGTGATCATTATCATATCGAATAGCATTTTGTGTTTTTCTTTTATAGAAACCACTCAAATGATAAATTTGATTATATGTAGTAAGGTGTAAATGAATATGCTCGAATGGTCTAGTTGGGGCCATAATTGTTGTAACTTGTAACGTAATGGAGGATACTCCCCTTTATTGCTCTGTCTCTCTTTGTAGAGTAAAAGAGTTTGTTTCACCCATGGTTTTTGTTTTTGTTTTTTTGGCTTATCAGGAGAAAGAGAAGATAGCAAGTTGACAGACTCTATGTTGAGGCTGGCAGAACATGTTGCTGCGGAGATAGCTCTGAACACACTTGCAAACAGAGGCCCTTCTAAGGCGCTGCCTTCAAAAGTTTTGGTAAGCGATTAACTGTGGTGGTTTCCCTTCACCACTGAGTTTGGTTGGTCATTTTGGTCATAAAATAGAGTGCTTATTGTCTTCTAGCATCACTTCGGAAAAATTCCATTAGTTATCAGCTTGAACTAGGAATATAGGTGGTAGACATACTAGCACAGAAGTTAGGGAATTATTGGTAATAGAGATTCAAGGTCTGGTATATTGTGGAAAGATCTAGAACTCTTTGTAACCTTACCTGCAAACTTCTTTACCAATGCCTTAATCCAATCTCACAATGACTGAAGAAGTTTCACACCAAAGATGGCTTATAAATTGTTATTGTGAAGTATATGTTAAGTGTAATAGAGCATTTTCAACATAGTTTTTTGCTGTTGGTTGTGTACTTAAAATGTAATGGACCTAATGGTATGAAGACGAGCAGCTTTTACTTATCTTGAAGTAAACTACCTTCAGTAATTTACTAGACTAGTCACACCACTTCAATGAACTATACACCTTTTGTATCAAAAGTGAGGCTTTCTTTGGATTTTATCTAGTGTTCCATTGATGTATCTGAGGGGCTGCATCAATCTTGGTGCAATTTTTTTGACACATTCAAGCAATTATTAGTAGATTAAGTTGTACCTCCAAGAAGTGTTAGCATGGAGACATTTTTTTGTCCATGTCCTTACTTTGTAACTTGCTAAAGCTATCTACTTTTTCATGATCGGAAAGGTTAGGTTGGACTACTGAAGAAAAAAAAAACTATAAACTTTTAAGTACGTGTAACAATAGTTCAAAAGGGGAAGCATTTTGACGAATGAGCTATAAAGTTTCAACTACTTTCTGAGTTGGTGTTGCTTGAGCTGATATCATACATATATCAGAAGTTCCTTGGACTTGTTTTAATTCAGTTCTTACTCAAATGCTTCTTCTTTTTCCTTGGTAGTGCATGTGTAAGATGTTCTCTTTGGAGTTCATGGCTGCGGGAGATGAAATTTGAAGGATACGTTGTGAAAGTTGGCACCCAGATGGTGGTGTAGTTTGGAAAGATGGATGATGCTTTTTGAGAATGCTAGAGCTTAAGTAGTAGTGAACTTAATCTTTTGTTTGAAGTCACTCACCGAGTTTCTAGCAGTTTGGACCATGGACAATTCACTCTACTGTAGTAATCGGATTGGTTAGAATGTAAAGACAAGATCAGATGATGTTCGGTAGGACTTTGATTGAAGTGCTTCTGATAAAAGACTTAATGCCATTGTTTTCCCTTTCCTAGCTGATTATATTACAAAGGTGGTTCGATAAGTATCAATTTAGTATTTTTTATGCACTTTTTGCTCATTCTTGGAATGCAACTGCAAAACAGTGGATGAGTCTTGCCAATTTCTTCACTATATTTCTTTACTCGTCGTGTTATTTAGGATTATGCAATGGTGGATTATGAATCGTTTGTGCTGTTTATATTGTGAAAGTGTGTATATAAATATATAACTGCATATTTGATGATTTCTCACTTTCTTTGATATGTTTACTATTTTTTTCTTGGCAGCGTGTAAGATTGATGTTCTCTTTGGAGTTCATGGCTGTGGGAGATGGAATTCAAAGAAGGATACATTGCAAAAGTTGGCCCTGAGGCGGTGTAGTATTTTGGAAAGATCCGTGATGCTTTTTTAGAATCCTAGAGCATAAGTGGTAGTAAACTTTATATTTTGTTTCCTAGGGCTAAACTTTGTTTTGATGGTTTAAACCATGATGCCATTGTTATGTAGCTGAAAGGATTTGCCTAATGTTTCACAGTAATGTCAATTTGTTTACTTGAAAGCTAACAGATTTTTGTTAATTATGGTTATGGTTGTCCATGGTTGTATGAGGTGGTGATAGATTCTAAATATGAGCAGGGAATGTATAAAAAATGTTTGCCAGGAGAAATATTCATTGCTTGCAAGGAATTATTGTGCGTAAACGTAACATTAGCAAGGAAAAAATTTGCCTTTGAAAGCCTACAATAGGCCGCTTTGCACGAGGAATTTTCGTTTTCGGCGAGGACTTTTTTCCTTGCAGATCATTCTTGGCAAGGAATTTTTTCCTCGCCTATTCTTTTCATTCATGTCCTGTCTAAGGTTGCACGAGGAATTTTGTGTTTTTGGCGAGGATTTTTTTCCTCGCAAACCATTTTTGGTGAGGAATTTTTTCCTCGCAATAAGCTTCTGCGACAATGTTTTAGCGAGGAAAGTTGGCGACAAAAAAATTCCTCACTAATATATTCAGTGAGGAAATTTATGATTTAGCGACGAAATATGTTCCTCGCAATAGGCCGTTCGTGTTGAAGTGATAAAGGACACTACTACTAAGCAAATGAGACTTAAAGAAGAAACCGAGTGGAACACTGAGGATAATGATAGTTTCGAGGCCAATTCCCGTGCTTTAGCAGCTATCTATGGTGCTTTAAGTAAAACAGAATTTAGTCATGTCTCCGCATGTAATACAGCCAAGGAAGCATGGGAGATTTTGCATGTTACCCACAAAGGCACCAAAACTATTAAGACCTCTAAACTTCAAATGCTGACCACTTGCTTTGAAGAACTAAGAATGCCTGAAGATGAAAATTTTGATAGTTTTATTACCAAGTTGAGTGACATTGTTAATTCTTTTCATGCATTAGGTGAACCCATTTCCAATCTCAAAGTTTGCCATAAAGTTCTTAGGTCTCTTCCTAAAAGATTCAGAACCAAAGTTGTGGCCATTGAAGAAAGGCCTGAAGTTGACAATATGCTTTTTGAGGAATTGGTTGGAAAACTCCAAAGTTTTGAGTTAAATCATCTGTCTAAGAAACCCATCTCTAAGACCAGTAAGAGTATTGCTTTTAAAACTTCTAATGAAAAATTTGTTTCCCTAAATAGTGATGAGGAACTTGATGATGAGGAACTTGCTTTCTTTACTAAAAAATTTAGAAATTTTGTGAAGTTTCGAAAAGATAATAAGCAAGGAAACTCTTTAGCTTTTAATGATGGACCTAAAATGAACAACTCAAGTTTTGGTGATAAGAAGTTTTCTATTGATAAATCTAAGCAACCCCAAGGCATTCAATGTCATGAGTACCATGGTTTTGGTCATGTTCAAGCTGAATGTGCCAACACACTCAAAAAGAAATCCAATAGGGGGTACAAAGTCACTTAGGATGATGATAGTGAGGAAGAGAGCGATTCTCAAAATGGTCACGATAAGATTGACGAAGTTCCGAGATACACGGTCCTTGTTGCTAGTGTAACATCTCCTACATCACCGGAAGCGTTTTTGTCCACACCTATGCGTAGTACTGAGGATAACTATGAATCTAGTGATGAAGATGTTAATGATGATGAGGATGACTTAGAATCTCTTCATGATGCATATAATGAACTTTTCAAAGAATGCGTTAAACTGAAAAATAAAAAGAAAGAATTGATTCTTGTCATTAAAAGGGTTGAAAATGAGAGAAATAGTCTTCGTGTTGACGTTGATTCTAGGATTCATGAAATAGAAGAGTTAAAGGCGCACCAAACAAAGTTCAATGAAAAGCTTCTAAAATCGAAAAAGAACGTTTGAAAGCGTTGAAGGCTCTTGGGATATCTAAGGAGAGAGTCAAAATATTGGAACATGATTTAAAAGCGGCTAGTGAGGCCATTAAAAGAAACGACTGTGGCACTTCTCATATTGTTGAATTGACTCGTAATTTTAAAAATAGAAGCAACCTTGCTTTCATCGACCCACCATCTCTTGCTCCTCAAACTAGTGAAAACCTAACAAGGAGATCAAATTTGTGAAATCCGTCTTCTCGACTGTTTCGAAGACCTTAGATTGTCCTATCCCTAAGAAACGTGTTATCACTTGCCACCATTGTGGTAGTCTTGGTCATATTCGTCCTTATTGCTACAAGCTTATCATGGAAAATAAAAAGGGAAAAGGTATGTCCCAAACTCTTAAGTTTTATTCTGGTCCGAAACATAGTGGTTCAAATTTTGGAAAAACACGTGAGTTATCTCAGTCTAAGTCTGAGAAATTAAATGGAAATTTTGAGAAACAATTGAATCAATTGGCTAATCAAACTTCTCATATTGTTGAAGAAATTAAAAAATTGTTTGTGTTTGCCAGAGGAACAAACATGCTTGATTCATCTCATCGTCAGAACCCTCCTAAGCAGGAATGGAAGAAAATTAATGTGGCATGTTATATAGCACACACTACTTTCAAAGCTAGAAACGCTTGTGCTTGGTATTTAGACAATGGTTGTTCTAGGCATATGACTGGAGACAAATCAATGTTTATCAATATTGAAAAATATAATGGCGGTGTTGTCACTTTTGGCGATGGAAACAAAGGCAGAGTTATAGGTCAAGGTACTATATCTACTCCTGATCTCCCTCTTTTGGAAAATGTTTTACACGTTGAGGGTTTGAAAGCCAACTTATTGAGTATTGGCCAATTTTGTGATAATATGCATGAAGTTCATATTTCAAAAATTGGTTGCTCGATTGTAGATGCATCAGGTGTTTGTGTTGTTAAAGGAATACAATCTTCTGATAATTGTTATTGTGTCAAGACTTCTAACTCTAATGTGTGCCATCGTATTATGCTTGATGATGGTATATTTTTGTCACAGTCTACTTATGCTAAAGATTACAGTTTGTCACAAGGTGCAATGATCGTTTTCTATGATAACACTAGTGCCATAAACATTTTTAAGAATTCCATTCAGCACTCTCAAACTAATCATATTGACATCCGTTATCATTTTATTCGTGAACTTATAGAAGATGGAGTCATTGATCTCAAGTTTGTACCCACTCATGAACAAAAAGCTGATATTTTCACAAAACCGTTAGATTCCCTTAGGTTTGAATACCTTAGGAAGTCTACTGGTCTTGTTTCCATGGATTAGATTCAGTGGGTTTGCATGTCTCTCATTTGCGTGCTTGGTGTGCCATCATTCTAGAGTAGACATGTAAATTTTTTTTATGTTTACTTCCATTTTTGTATTTTAAAAAAAAAAAGAACAAAAAGTTTTGTGAACAAATGTTCTTTGTTTTTCATGTTCATGGCCCTTATAATCAGAATATTTGCATCCAATGTGCTTTTTCATCCCTGAGAATCTTTAGATTTTGGATGCATCATGTTTCATGGCTTTATGATTTCCACTATATCACGTACGTGATTTATTGCTCCTCAACTCCTTTTGGTTATTCTCATGTACTTGGACATGTTCATGTGTTTGTCCCCCTTGAGATTGACCTTTGGCTACTATTCCTTAGTGATTTTTATTACCTTGTTCCGTAATCTCCTGTAAACATCTTTCTGGTTCTTTTATATTCTCTACCTATCCAGACGTTTATTGAGTAACTGGACAATTGGGGTGAGGTATTCTCCCTCTGAGTATTCGCGTCAAAAGGTGGATAGATCTTGTGAAGGTATGTATGACTCCTGGGCCACTTGCCTAGTAACCAGGCCTTTTACCTCAGTAAGCAGTGAGTGTTCGCGTCAAACAGCGGTGGAGTAATAGTGGATGTCTTTATCCCCTTCCAAAAAAAAAAAGGGAAGAAGAAAAAGAAAAATGAAAAAAAAAACGGGAATTGTTCTGTTGAGGGGGAGTTTGTGTTTCTCTTTGTTTCACTTTGAGGACCTAGCTTGGTTTGACCTTTTGAGGGGGAGTAATCTTGAAAATCCTTGCGTATATGAGAATATTCCTCTCGGACTTAGTTATGCATGACATTATTTATGTGATGCGCACACACACTTTGGCCGTAACACTTTGTCATACGGCCTTGTTTTATGCTTCATTTTTCTTCTAACTATCTCTTTGCTGAACGATTGCATTGCAAATTCTTTTGTTCTACTTATAAGGTGTTTGATAATGACAAACATTGCTTTTGTTCACAAGAAGTGTATGGATTATGTTCTCGATGCATCCGTATGAATTCATTGTGTGCGACATCAAACTCCATTTTTTTTTACATCAAGTCATAATTGTCATTAACAGTATAGCGTTTTGGGATGAGGCGGCTAGACTATTTGAAATGTTTTTATTTAGGAGTAAAGTTTGTCAACTAAACTATCCATCGAGTGTCCATCAAAACTCACTGTCTAGAATTTGGTCCACTAAACCATCAATCAAGTTTTCATCGAAACTCTCTGTTCGAATTTGATCAGTATGCTCTTTTCCTTTGTTTTTCCGTGACAAAAAGGGGGAGAATTTTTATGGTCATGGTATGGGGAGTGAGAGTGATATGTGTCATTGAGTCTTGCATACAGATGGAGAATTTTTTAGTGTTATTGTTCATTTGGGGAGATATTTATAATGGGAGATTGATTTTATTGATGAATCATTGATCGAGTTTCATGCTTTTGGATAAAATGTTGCTTTGTCGTTTATTATTAAATCATGCTGACCCATTCTATTTTTCAGAAACATATATTTTGGCGCATAGTTTTGTTGAGTTATCTTTGCAGGTATTGGAAGTGCAACTCAAGCTTCTTTGGATAGACCTAGTTTAGGCTAGTGTTTATCTCTTTAAGTTGTATTTTTCCATTGTGTTTTAGTGTAGTTGGTTTTGTCCCGGAAATGCCAAAGGGGGAGATTGTTAGATATTTTGGCACTTTCCGGGGAAATGGACACTACCGGTTAGCTAGTTAGAATACGGGTCTTGGCTGGTTGGTTGTTCAAAACCTCCATTAGTGTCTTTGTTATTTCGACTCCATATGATTGTAATGGGTAGGATAATTAGGAGTAGTGTCTCGCTTGATGCTCCTCTCCTTATCTGTGCCAAATTGACCGCTGCAGAATCGAACCAATTGCGTAAAAGGTAAAAGCATTGCATAGCACGTCATGCATATGATTGAATTTTGTTACCAAGATTAGATCTCTGAAAAATTTGTTCATATGTAAAAGATTTCCTTTTCATAATATATTATTGGCCAGGGGCTTGGGAAATACTTTTTCCATACGTAGAGATCATAAAACGATTTCCTTTTTGAATATATAAAGAGTGTTATCAACCATTACGGATTGGCCTGCCGAGAAGATTTTTTTTGCTTAGTAGCAGCCCTTGTTTTGTTTTCTTCGTGAGAGTTTCTGAAAAAGAAAGAAAGGGGTGCACGGCTTTGAGGGAATTTTAGTGCCGCAGCCCATATTCCGTTTTTTGGTTTGTTCTTGCCTCTTGCATCTTCGAACATTTTCCTTGGGTTGTCTAAATCACGTTCACATCATATCATTCATCCATTTATTGTTCGTAGTTCTTTGTGCCATTTGTTGTTGTGGCCGAATCTTTTGGAGATTGATTCGGAGCTGGTTGAATCCGGAGATCGGGCGTGAAGTCCGTGGTGCATCTATTGGATCTTGAAGAAGCTCTGGGAGCATCGGAGATTGGCGAGAATAGGTAAAGGCTTGGGTAAGGTTTTTGCTATTTCGCAATCTGTACTTCTTTTAGATTAATAGAATAAAGCAGTATTTTTAGGCCGTGGTTTTGGCTTAGGATTATTTAGGGCCCTAAGTTTTTCCACGTAAATCATGCGTATCCTGTCTCAATTTTTATTCTACTGCACTACTTGTTTTTTTGGTTTGGATTAATCGAGATAATCAACCCGTTCATCAATATTAATTTTTAAATCAGAAAATTGGTAATTTTTTTTATCAAAACTCCTATTCACCTCCCCCAGAGTAAATTGGCATAATTTCACTTCAACTCATTGATTGAGATTAACTAGTGTAATTTTGCCACGGCACTTCGGTTTAGCCACCCATTACCAGCGGGTTTTAATGATACTCTTCGACACATTTGATCACTACATCTTGTCGGTGGAAGATTTTCCACGAAAGTAGCTCTTTTTCCCCTTTTTGTCTACATCAAAATGAAAACCTTGATTTCTAAGAATCCCATGAGAACTAGTCCCCACATCTGGTCACTGGAAAAGAGGGATCTTCAAAGCAGATTTGTTCTTATACTGATCAAAAGATGCTTCTTTTGACAAAAAGCTTTTTGTCACTTACCCACAACCCATTGGATTTTGAAATTGCAACCCCTTCTGAGACATGACAATCATATCTAACCACAACCAACCAAAATCGAAACGATCCAAGCAAGCAAAATCGAAACCACAGCCAACCAAAGCCCGCGTAAGCAAAGCAAGCACCATAATTTGGTTGATCTGCTTGCTGCTTCAACTCTGTTTTGGGTGACATCACATATGACACACCGGATAAGGCAATTACGGATCAAGCATATGGCCTGAGCTGGTTGCAATGATGATTCACGTGCTGTAACCGTGCCTACGTCAAAATGACATACATGGCCAAGCGGCTCGGGTGCCCAGGGTAAAAGACTTCACTTCTAATGTCAAACCCTAAATTCGGAAACATGACCAGCTGTGAACCATGTAACAACAGTGGAACACAAAGCCTAATTAAAATTATTTTAACAACTTGAAACAAATAAAATATGGATATTTTATTAAAGTAAAATGTGCAAACCCAAAATCCAATATTTTTGTTAGGCAAGATGACACAATATCCGATATTCTCCAACTCCAAATTTCACGTTGAAACTGCCAATAAATATAAGTGTGCAAATTGTTTGACACGAGAAAAGAAATAAAAATGAAAATGCCTTAGACGTCCAAATTGCCGGTCCTGACAATAATTTACTGTACTGAAAAATCATAGGTGTTTGAATAATAATTCACTGTAATGTAACTAGTCAAATGATGCTTAAACGTATACTAGTAATAAATTTCCAAAATCTAAAACTAGACTAAGGGGGGTGTTCCACTTTTTCAAAAAATAAACTTTTAGAAAAGAAAGGTAATTTTAAGCTCAAAAATTATATGTTTACGCAAATCATTTTCCTACCAATATGAATCTTGTTTGATAGATCTTATTGAGATCTTTTAAATTGTACAAAAAAATTTAAAAATTATTTTCTATTTTTACTATATTTCAACTTGAAATTAACTTCTTTTTAAAAAATGTTTAGAAAAAAAGCAAAACGGGGCCTAATTCAAATGATACCATCGGCCATCTCCTTTCACATTCACACACAGCACACATAGCACCACACATGCACGCACCTCTCTCTCTCTCTCTCTCTCTCTCTCTCTCTCTCTCTCT
>BPLS01017192.1:0-13987 GCA_019656275.1 Rhododendron kiyosumense
ATTAAGCCCCAAAACCTCATAAAATTGAGCCACAAAAAATTTTCAAGCTGGTGTGTACAAAAGTTTTTTCCCTGAAGTAATGCTATTTCATTTGAATAGAATTACACAGGCGGATCAAAAAAAAAAAAAAAAGAATTACACAGATTACATGTTTGCCTAAACTCCCATGAAGGACCAAGAATATGGGATTAAAGACGATATTAATTTGCAAAATGTTGGCGATCGTGGTGTTTAATGGACACAAGTTATTTGATGTTGATTTGTATCTGGCTTGTTAAAATTTAATTCGAGACGAGTTCATTATCTTACAAACAATTGTCTGAAAACATATATTTTCCAAACTCGTTAATTAATTTTTCGACTGAAGCTTGAACAATTCACTAAGATACCTTGAGATCAGGACCAGCTCGATTAATGCTTGTTTTAGAAGAATGTTTGACAAACCTCACTTTATAGCTCTGTTCTAAATGGCGGCCGCCTAGGCGCTTGGAGGTGCCCTACCGCCACGCCAATAGCCCTTGGCGTTTGTTTGCAAACAAGCTGATAAACAACTCACTACACTAGTCGAATCAGATTGTCTGTGGCCTTAGTCAGCAGCCAGCACTACCTTTTGCTAAAGAAAATTGTTGTTTGATTCGGTGCGCATAGAGGAGTACCACCTAAACATTCCAAAGTCTACCGGTCGGTATTTTCGTAAATAACTGACCGAGGGCTTTGGTTTTGGGCCCACTTGGATTTGATCCGGAATGGTCCAACGGTCAAGACACATCTCCTTTGGCCATGTGCCGCGTGTTTTTTTAGCCTTTTTCTGCCGTTTAGGGCTTCGAAGGGCCAATTTTGCCATTTTAGGAAATAATCTTTTTGCTTATAACTTTTGATAGGAAAGTCCAAAAACGTTCGTTCTTATTGGAGAAGTTTTATTCTTTCTTATATTTTCTGCATATGTAATAATTTCCAAACTTTCCGAAATTAGAGTTTTTTCCTTTTCCTAGTAGGGTTAGGGTTTGCTTCGTATTTAAGGACTTGTAAGCCTTAGGGCTGATTAGTTTTTGATTATTATTGATTAACAAAGAGTCTAGAGAGAGTTTCTCTATTTATCCCGTTTGTGATTGTCCTTGTTGCTCGTTTGTTCTTCGATTCATAGTATTGCCCTGCATCATCGATGAAATAGTTTTTCTAATGCAGGAAGTGGAGGAGTCTCATTGCAAGTAATCACTGCCATTGTAGTTTCAATTGGGGTCGCTATTATGCTTTTCATAGCAGGCTTCTGCTTCCTAACTAGGAGGGCGAAGAAAAAGTACAATTTTATAAAAGAAAACTCTGGTAAGAGCAAGGAAAATTTTCAAAACTACCCCCATGCTAAAGTAAGGAAACATCTGGCCAAAACAAACTAAAGAAAAATTTTCTTTTCTTGTTTTGTCCCTTTATTCTTGTTTCAACTTTTGATTTGTCCAGTTGGGGAGGAAATCTCAGCAGTGCAGTCTTATGATTTGGGTACAATTCATTTTGCCACGAACAACTTCTCAAACGATAACAAAATTGGTCAAGGTGGATTCGGTCCGGTCTACAAGGTATTTCCCGTTATTTTGAAATCGTTTGAAAATTTCAGAAGTTGTCCTACATTGGATCTAAAAATTTCGCAAAATGTGTTGTATTATCAGGGTTTACTTCCAAATGGACAAGAGGTAGCTGTGAAGAGGCTATCTGGAACCTCAAGCCAAGGTGCAATAGAATTCAAGAATGAGGTGGTATTGGTACCCAAGCTCCAGCATAGAAACCTTGTGAGGCTACTGGGATTTTGCTTGGAAGGAGAAGAAAAGATACTCATTTATGAGTTTGTGCCCAACAAAAGCCTCGACTACTATTTATTCAGTTTGGCATTCTAAACAACTCTGTGTTAATGTTGCTTATTAGGAGTACTTTTTATTGCCATGAAAGTTAAATTAGTTCCTTGCTTCTAATCTAAACTTGCATTTGGATCGATCAATGCACAGACCCTCAACAGCGAGCGAAGTTGGATTGGACAAGACGTTTCAAGATTATAGGAGAGGTGGCCCGGGGGATGTTGTACCTTCACGAATATTCACGGCTTAGAATTATACACCGAGATCTCAAAGCTAGCAATATCTTGTTGAATGGTGATATGAATGCAAAAATTTCAGATTTTGGAATGGCTAGGATCTTTGGAGTTGATCAAACTCAGGGAAATACAAAGCGACCCGTGGGAACTCTGTAAGTAGTGCCCTTGCATCTAGCATGTTTGTTTTCCACGACTTTATACCGTCTCAATCGACACATAATTCTAATTCATCGAAAGCCGACCCTTGGGGTAACCAAACCGATGTGCGATTAAGCCTAGCTGCTTAATGACAATTTATGGAATTTACCGTACAGGGAAATGATTTTACTTAATTAACTTTCCATCATCTCTTGATACATTTTCAAATTGATAGGATAATTTGATAAATCAACAGTAAAACAAGGAAAGTGATATTCTTGGTGTGTATATATATATAAAACAAAAGGAGTTAGTACCAAAAAGATTATAAATAGGGAGTATTAAATGAGTTCACGTACTTTTTGAGTCAAAATTTTGGTGCATTATGTCCTCAATTGTTTCATGTCTGACCTCGTTTGAAAAGAGCTACTTTTGTCCATTTTCCAATATTGGTGATTAATTGATAATGGTGGCTTGCAGTGGTTACATGTCTCCAGAGTATGCATTGCGTGGACAATTCTCTATCAAGTCTGATGTGTTTAGCTTTGGTCTCTTAGTTTTGGAGATCATTTCTGGCAAGAAGAACTACAACTTTTACCAAGATGGTGCTGCAGGCCTTGTCAGCTATGTAAGGTTTTAGCCATACATTCTTATTGCTACTACGTCCCTCCCATATTGCTCATCTCCAATCCAATTTAGGGATGTTCGAAAATGTATGTCTATGTTGGAAGTTCTTAAATTTATCTTTTATAAGTAGCTTTAAATATGTTTTTTAAAGTCAAATAAGGGATTAGTGCTATAAATGATGCCGTTCCATTAAAATGTGAATTTATGAATTAGAAGTTCTTTTAAAAAGTAAAAGCTTGAAAAAGAGACCAGCAATATTGGACATAATATAGGGACTATCTTACTTATAGTGCCAATATCATAACATCCTCATCAATACATGTATATAATGAATTGTTGTAGGCTTGGAAGCTCTGGACGAGAGGTACGCCGTTGGATTTGATGGATCCAACTCTTGAAGGGTCCTATGCAAGAAATAAAGTCACTAGATGCATCCATATTTCCTTATTATGCATCCAAGATGATCCGGGCGCCAGGCCTTCCATGACAACAGTAGTTCAGATGCTCAATAACGATTCCACTACTCTCGCACTTCCTCAAAAGCCTGTATTTGTTGATTGGAGCAGTACAGGGTCGAATAGGATTGAAGAACTAGAGTCGGATCAGTCCACATCAAGTCAGCCAATACTAAATGAAGCATCAAAAGGCACTATAGGTGACGAAATATAGATTTCATCACCAGATAGGAATTCTCGACAACCTTTAGTTGACAAAATTTGTTTCATCACCTATATTATTTGTGACGAAAAACATGCAATTTGTGACGATTTTCATTCGTCACCTAATATAATTTTTCTTGTAGTGACAAGAGTTGGATCAGTCCACAGCAAGTTAGCCAACTACAAGAAAAAACAGTTTCGCCAACCCACGTAAAGTAGTCGCTAAACATACAATTTCATCGGTAAGCGTTTTAGCCTACGAAAATCATGGTGTCGCTAAGACGTCGTTAAATTTAAAGGTGTGTCGAGAAAATTTAAGCATCAGAAAATATCTTCTCAAATTACCAATTCCATCATTGCGCACACCTCTTTCAAGTCAGTTGAATAACAAAACTTTTCGTCTAAATGAGAGTGCTTATTTTTTACTTAGATAGACTGATACCCGGCGAGCTTTATTCCACCCCTAATTGATTGGGACACAAGGCTAGGTTTGGTTTGGTTTACCCCCACAAGCTTTATTCCAATTGGCCAATATGTTTCGTGAGACCTCCTCAGTAGTCAGTCAGGTGTTAGAACATCTCGTATCCAAATATATGTTTTACAAGGTTAGGTAATGGACCGGCCCCAACAAAACAAGAAGGATGAACAATTAGGCCATAAAATGCATCAAGACCACAAATAAATAAAATATCAAAACGCTATATGTAGCACATCATTTCAATAGAGCACCATCTGATGAAACCAATTTTTTGACCCAAACAAGTGAAAAGGAGAAATCAGTTTAGTACGTATACATGAACAAACCTCACAAAATAGTTACCAATTGTGAGAGCAAGAATAAACCGGCCCCCACTGCGGCTTTGATAACAAACGTCATGTGGCCCAGTTTTCCTGCTATAAATTTGCTTCCCCTGCTCATGGTTTAAAAAGGAACTGCAACTGGTACGTAATTCGAGAGGTGGGATTCCTGTAAATAGAGATTCCAACTGGGCAAAAATTTCCTGATCTATTCCTATTATTAAAAGAGATAAGAGATTAACAAAATACCTTTGTTACAGTGACAAGGTGTTTTTAACATCAAAAAATACCCAAACTCCAACTCCAACGACGACTATTTAGTATTTACGAAAAACTGTGTTGTGCATTTGGGCTATACTTTTGTCTCTCCAATATGGAATTTGTAGGTGCGGCATCAACTAGAATCATGTCTAAATGGGAAAAAGTAATTCGGAGAATTCAGATCTAAAAGGTGAAATCCAACACGAAGATTCAAACTTAAGATAGAGCGCCACAAAACCTTTGGCGTCCATATCTAGGATACTGAAGATGCATGAGATTACTTAATTTGATAAAAAAGTTAAGGCCTTCATTACACAATTGGCAAAATAGATCAAATCAATCATCCTAAATTAAATGAGACCATTGAGATAATTACAGACCATAATGCATCCAAATTAAGTATGGCATCTTTTTGAGGAAGTGAAAAATTACCAGAACCCTCTTGGTCGTAGAGTAGCATGAAATCATGATCGTAGAACTTCTACAAAGCTGATCATGGGTTCTTCATTCCCGGACTCGAGGGGCTGTTGTGCTCAAAGCTACACCGTTTCATGTGTCTAGAAAGCATGACAATATTCACAACCTCATGGCTCTTAATTCCTGTTTGGCCAATTACAAAACCAGGAGCTTTCACTACAACAAATTACATAATTCCCGACTAAAAAAAATTTGGCCGGCAAATATTGAGAAATTACTAACTAAATATAGATTAGTCGGTAGAAGTGATAAAAATTCCCAACTAAACATACTTTAATCGCTAATAGTACGTTTTTACTAACTAAAAAACAGTTTAGTCGGCGAATATTACTTTTTAACCAATTTAAAAAATCAATAAATATAATACAATTTACCGACAAAATATTTTTTCGGTAATTAATTTTATTAGATGACTAAATATAAGTTTTGTTGGAGAATATTAATTTCTTAACCAATTTAAAAAATCAATAAATATAATACAATTTACCGAAAAAATATTTTGTCGGTAAATAATTTTATTAGACGACTAAATATAAGTTTAGTTGGCAAAAAAAAAATTTTTACGAATTAAAAAATAATAAATATTAAATATCTTTCCGACTAAGTAATTTGGTGGGTATTGATTGGTATTAGCCGACTAAAAATTATTTTAGTCGGTAACTGTCTTTTTTTTTTCGTCCTTTTCACAAAATTTGAAGGAAGGAATATTTAGAATCCAAGTGTGTTGATTACAATGAAACTTTTCTGATCAAAACTGTTCAATTTCTTTTCTTCTTAATTATGAGATTTTCATTAATTTTTGGCTCACTTGGGTTAAGAAAATCCCTTTATCGACACATAAATTCATCAAAAAAATTTTTTTTGTCCAATCATGAGTTTATTCATATGCGGTTAACTTCATTTTTTAGGATGAATAATTTAATTCATTTTACGTTAAAGATAGATGGTTTTGATTGCCAAAAAAGACCTCATGCAGGGTTCGGTAGTGCAAAAAATGACTCGGCAATTACCTTTACAATTTATACTTTTGATCTAATTGATAGTCAACTAAGTCTTTGTTGAATTTGTTGTTGCAGTAGCTACATGATCGCGAGACAACCATGTTGATCGAGACTGTTGATTTTGTTGCACTTGTTAAATTATTCATTGTCGTAAATTTGCAACTTGATTAGGTTTAGAAAACTACTTTTTGGAGACATAGACTCATCACGAAAATAGTATATTTCATTCGATAAGTTGTCTAATCAAAAGCGATCTCAACTATAACTCAGTAAGAATGATCTAATTCATAATAAATTAAAGACAGATGGTTTTGATCTTGCAAAAAGATCTCAAGTGTGGCTCATGTGGTGTGCTATTAGTCTTTAATGCTTCTGGAAGCAATAAAACTATTCCGATCATGTAGTTGTTGATACTGAATGATTTTCAATTTTGATGACAATTCTATAATCAATAAAACATAAAATTCTAACCGTTCAGATCAAGCATTATAAAAAAATCCACGATTAAAAAGTATAGAGTTTATATACAATGGTGGCGCAATTAGAGCTCAGTAAATATTTTTTCCCAAATTCTCAAACTAGACAATTGCCGACTAAATTAGGTTTATTGGTCGAAAAATTGTAAATTTTTTGCGGGACAATTAAATTTTCTGCGAAAATTGTTGGCGGCAATCTCTATCCCAAAAACGACATCGTCTAATCTCAACACAGGTGATAAACCCCTCTCTCTACCCTTGTCTTCGTCACTTCGTCTTAATGCTGAACATCGTCCCCAACGCTGAACATAGCTAGGTCTCTCTCTCTCTCTCTCTCTCTCTCTCTCTCTCTCTCTCTCTCTCTCCAACGCCCAACACAGGTCTCTCTCTTTCTCCCCAACGTCGTCCTCCTATTGCCCCAGATCCAGATCGTGATTGAGACCTAGTTCCCACCGTAGCTCATCGCTGTGTTTTGTAGCTGTGTTCTCTCTTCGAACGACAACAGAAATCGGAGCCCAGTCTTCATTATTCAAGGCTGAGGTTGCTCTGCTTCTCCTCAACAGGTACAATCCAAGCTCAGTCTTTTTTTTGCATGTTTTGAATATACTGATTATCTACTGATTTGGTTGATTTCTCTTATAATGTGGGTTTTGCATGTGACTGTTTTATGGTGGAAAACGTCCCACATTGAACCCCCAAATTTACTTTCACATTAAATGTTCTGTTCTGATTTTTTTACGTATGTATTTTTTATCTACTAAATACGTACATGTAAAGGTCGCTCTGTAAAATGATATAGTGATCTTAAAGCATTGTATGTTTCTTTTCTTGTTAGCTGTTTTAATCAACGCATGTTGTAATGAACACACTGCTGCATCCATTTGACGAACTTATTGATTTTTTGTGATATGTTACTGGGTTTTAGAATTTTAACTTGTAAAAAGTAAAAAAAACCTACTAACTGTAATGAGCCTCTAGTTATTACCTTTGCTTATTTTTACATGAGTCTACCTGGTTGCAACACGAAAACTTCAAGACATATATGCCTTGAGTAAAAGTGTCCAAATTATTGGCATGAAGAAATTCGTAACACCTTTCAAATTCAGGCTGGATAATTAGATACAAGCTCGTAAATTACTGGCTCTTGGTAGATTGATCGACAATCTTTCATGATGCTCTTCTTAAACTTAACAGTCCATTTAGAGGGAGTTTCTTCAAAGGAAATCCTATGCAGATAATAGTTGTTCCCAAGTTTACTTCCCATTAGACATGAAGACAATGGGTCCAAACTCCAAAGCACAATTCTTATTGTAAGCCACTCTGCTTTTTTGTCTAGTGGTTAGAAAATCTAGGAAAACAAGGCAAATTTCCAATATCGTAAACACCAATGGATGGGAGGGCAGGCTTATGGTGTTTGATTCATCATGCAGAATTTCCAACCCGTCCCCCAAGTTCAAGGTGCACATCATTAAGCTATGCATACAGGAGCTTGTAAATGCATCTGAATATTTTAGTACACCCACTTTATCCATAATCAGTTTTGTATCTTGTGTAAAAACACACGTTCTAAAGAACGTACGTACAGAGAAATTTTATGGACGCTTTTAGAAACACACCTGCATAAAGTGGGTGTACTAATAGCCAAAGGATAGAAAAACAGAGGCTATTATGTCGTAAATTTGGGAAGGATAATAGCCAGTAGGTTTATTTGGGATCCGTATGGATAGCATAATAGCTACTACTCCGGATTTAGATAAAGGGCAGAAATCTTAGTTTGGTTAGGGCCACCCAAGAGAGCCATAAAGGGTTGTTACAGCTTGTATTCAACATCTTTTTGACAGTTCCATCTGAAAGAATAGTCAGCTAAAGCAGTTTCTGTAGACTCCCTTGGACTGTGGACAAGTGGATGTTTAAGCTTACCCTTAGAGCTTAATTTGGCCGGCTCTCCAATTTCTCGCCTAACTAGTTTCATAAACTCTTTTGAGTTATCATAGTCCTCTCCCAATTAGCGTTACGATTTCTGAGGCCTTTGCTATGGCAGCCTATTCCATGATCATGCTCTCCTCTCATAATTTTTCTTAAGAATGACATTTTTATGGTTATTTGGATGGGGCTGAAGCTGTATTTGGGTTGTTTCCTTTGTGGGTTTTCTTCTTTATGTTCCTTCATGTCTTCTTGTCAATGGTTTATACATGTAAAGGTCGCTCTGTAAAATGAGACAGTGATCTTAAAGCATTGTACGTTTCTTTTCTTGTTAGCCATTTTAATCAACACATATTGTAATGAACACACTGCTGCATCCATTTGACAAACTAAGTGATTTTTTGTGATATGTTACTGGGATTTATAATTTTAACTTGTAAAAAGTAAAAAAAGAACAAAAGAAAAAAGAAAAAATGATGCTTGTTCCATGAGTACCCACGGCAAAATAGCTAGTAAGACAGATGCTACTAATATAACCACTAGTGGCATAGCAACGTGCGATGCACGATTGGTCATGCACGTTGATTTAGAAACGGTAATTATATTGTGAATATTGTCTTGTGCTGTTGACTATACGATGCATGCAACTTAGAGCAGAATGTCTATACCATGATAGAGATTCTGTCCCGCCATTCAGCAGATGAGGTTTATTTAGGACAGCGAGACAGTTCTGACTGGACTTCGGATGTCCAACCTCTTGGAGCACGTGCTAATCGGATTCGTGTACTTAATATGACAATTTCCCTTTTTGATTTTGTGGTTTAGTTTCGAATTTTTTTTTGGGTAAGTCATAAACCATCCGTTACCACCCCGCCAAAAATCCCAACTACAATAAATTGACCATAGCTATCGCACGAAGTTAACAAAAAAGGTGGTTAGTTGGAAAATTGTGGGCCGTATTGTTACAATTAACAGTCTTTTACATGTTTGACAGAATGCTTCCCTCATCTTTTATGTGCGAATTCATATGGCAGGCTTAAGGTTTTGACAATTGAAAAGCAATTCTTATCTTTCAATGAAAATCTGTTCAGATGAAACCTTTCCCAATCTTTTTTTTGTTGATTTCTTACGGGTACCCTTAAAATTACGTTTGAATCATATTAAGCAGCTTAGATCATCGAAATTCAATTAGAAAAGGGGAGTTGTGGATTGATCTGGATTTTATTCAAGCCCGAACGTTCGGATTTTTGCTTCGGTTTGCAGGTCCCTTTTTCCGATCAAATTTCGATGATCCGAGCCGTTCAATGTGATTAGAATGCGATTTTAAGGGTACCTATAAGAAATCAGCCAAAAAAATGTTCGAGAAAGGCTTCATCTGAACAGTTTTTTATTGAATAGTTAAATAAAAAACTGTTCAGATGAAGCCCTTCCCGATTATTTTTTTTTGTTAATTTCTCGCAGGTACCCTTACAATCACGTTTGAATCGTATTGAGCGGCTTAAATCATCAAAATTCGATTGGAAAAGGGGAACTGCAGATCGATCCGAATTTTGTTCAAGTCCGGACGTCTGGATTTTGCTTTGGTCTGTAGCTCTCCTTTTCCGATCGAATTTCGATGATCTAAGCCGCTCAATGTGATTAGAATGCGATTTTAAGGGTACCTTCAAAAAATCAATAAAAAAAATGATTGGAAAAGGCTTCATCTGAACAATTTTTTATTGAACTATTCAATAAAAAATTGTTCAGATGAAACACTTTTCGGTCATTTTTTGTTGTTGATTTTTTGAAGGTACCCTTAAAATCGCATTCTAATCACATTGAGTGGCTTAGATCATCGAAATTCAATCGAGAGACTATTTAACGGAGCCTTTAACGGAATCCGTTAGTAATTCGGACGAAAGAGGGCATTTTGAATTGAAGTTTTTAAAAGGTTGGGAGTCAAATTGAATTTTGGTGTAAAGGTTGGGGGGTATTTTGAATTTTTCCCTAAGATTTTCTTACTAGTTCAAATGAATTGAAAATTAAAACAGTTAATCTTTTAACTATTTTTGTAGTACTATAATCTCGTCAGTTTGTATCGAAACGGCGCTGTAACATTCTGGAGAGAGTTATATATATTAAAAATATAGTTAAAAGTTTGAGTGTTCTAATTTTTAATCTGTTTGAACCGGCGCGAAAATCTTATTTTTCTCATCATTTTATCCTAAAGAGTCGTAATTATTTTTTCACTCTAAAGCTTTCTTGTCAGAACCCTAAGATAACTGTAGAACTAAATAAAGTTAAAAGATTTAGATACTAAAATGAAAGCCTTATAATTAAAAATTAATTATGACCCTTTAGGATCAAATAATCAAGAAAATAATATATTTGGACCGGTTCAAACGTATTGAAAATTGGAACATTTAATCTTTTAATTATTTTTTAATATATAAAAGTCTTAAAGAATAGTTAAAAGATTAAGTGTTCAAATTTTCAATCCGTTTAAACCGATCCAAAAATCTTAATTAACTGATTATTTTATCCCAAAAGATCATAATTAATTTTTAATTCTAAAGCAACTGTTAGAGTCTTAAAATAACTATTGAACCAAATGGGGTTATAAGATTACGATAAAATAAAAGCCTTATAATCAAAAATTAATTACGACTCTTTAAAATAAAATGATCTGAAAAATAAGATTTTCGCACCAGTTCAAACAGATTGAAAATTGGAATACTTAATCTTTCAACTATTTTTTTAATATATAAAACTCTTTGAGATATGGGAGTTAAATTCACACTATTTCTGAAACATGTCATAAAAAATTTGGAAATAATGTAAGTTATTTATGAAGATACCATTAGTTTGTATGTGAAAAGTGGGGAAATCTGAACCATTGAAAAAAATATTCCTAAACACATTGTGTTTTATTAGATAACTAGTTTTTGCTCGTGCCTACAACACTATGCACCCCGATAGTACCGTACACACTGGCATTTTTGTAATATATTTTTATTGCCTTGTTGACAAGGACACACTACAGGATTCAACGTGCAATTTGTCCATCACATTTCCCGTACAGTTGCCAGGACAATTGGGCAGCAGGGGACAAAAATACCCTCCTGCAGTCGTGTCAAAAATTCGTCGTTGGCGGTGATATCTCAAAAACCAATTTGAAACTTCTACCTCATTGGTCTTCGTTCCTAGATCCGGCGGTGACTGGTGTTGTGAGCATGGAGTCAACGAGCTTCCGGGAGGAATTGGCTGCGTTGCTGGACGTGTTCATGAGGAACGGGCAACGGTAGGACATCGACGGGAGGGTCTCTGGTGAGCGACAGTCAATTGAGGAGGATTTCTGGCGTGGACAGTGATCGATTGAGGAGGAACTCCGCCGGAAGTGTCCCAATTTGGGCTGGTTTGAGATTTTTGAGATGATACATGAATGTGAGGAGAGAGAGAGAGAAGAGGGAGACAGAAAGTGTTAAGTGTGAGTGTTACGTGAGAGGGGATGGTTGTAGCAGTGGGCTTGAATGTTTTCTTAATATTGGGAAATATTATCTCAAAATTTGCTTACTCGGACATAGCATGTTTTGATATGTAGATGGTTGAATAGGTTAACTACAATAAAAAATTACATTAAAATTTCATTATTTATTAAAGCAACAGATAATATTATCTCTGTCAATTAATTCTTGTTCCCTTACCAAAATAAAGAAACAAATATCATTATCTATGTAATACATTTTCTATATTTTTTGAAAAAAATTCAAATCACGTATTTATTGATATAATCACATCTGTTTATGTTCTTATTAAGATTCAGAAAACATATTTTGACAATTCTAGTTATCTATTGATATTGTTGGCATACCACACAATTCAGAATTTCATAGTTAACCACATCTGTTTGTGTTCTTATCAAAATTCAGAGAACATATTTTGACAGTTATGGTTATCTATTGATGTTGTTGGTATTCCACGCAGTTCAGAATTTCACAATTAATTACATATGTCTGTGTTTTTATCAAGATTAAGATAACATATTTTGACAATTATGGTTATTCATTGAAGTTGTTGACATAACATAGTGCAAAATTTCACAGTTAACGACAGCTGTCTGTGTTCTTATTAAGATTCAGAGAACATATTTTGGTAGTTGTGATTATCTATTGATGGTGTTGACATACCATACAATCCAGAATTTCACACTAACAAACGTACCTTGCAAAATTTATGCTCTGAATAATCGCAATAAATTAGCATATATTTGTCCAAATTTAGTTAACATAACCTGGATCCATAATTTTGATTATTTGTCCAAATTTATCCTATGCCCTTTTTTAAAAATACCAACAGATAGGTTATCTCTACGAATTCTAAATTCTGTATAATCACAATGAAATCATAACCGGATTTGGTTATCTATCCATATATATACTCTTTATTATCCCAAGAAAATTGACAAATAAGGTTGGTTATCTATCCATACATATACTCTTTATTATCCCAAGAAAATTGACAAATAAGGTTATCTGTTCAAACCAACATATTTGTTTCATTTGTTTCATATGTTCGCTAGGACAGATAACTTTATGTGTCAGTTTTTTTGAGTTAAAGATTATAGATTTGAATAGATAACTAAATCTGTTAATTTCATTACGATTATTCAAAATACAGAATTCGCAAAGTTGACCAATTTATTGGTCTTTCTGAAAAACATAGATAATATGAATTTGAATAGATAACCTTATTTGTCAATCTTTTGAGGATAATAAAGAGTATAGATTTCAATAGATAACCATATCGATTGATTTTATTTTGATAATGCAGAGTACATAATTAGCAAAGATAATCATATTTGTTGGACATTTTGAAACAATACAAAGTATAGATTTGAACTGATAACCATATCTGTTGATTTTATTACGATAATAAAATTAAAAAAAAACAAACTACAAAAAAGGTGCCAAATTTTCAGATAATGTTAACTGTGTTAATTTATTCTTTGTATCTTGTACAAAACAAAAAATAATATTATCTATTCCAATATATTCATTTATTGTTTTCAAAATAAAATAATAGATAATGTTATCAGTGTCAATCTATTATTTTCTGGAAATATCAAAGAAAAGTCCTAAAAGCATTTTTTGGACCATTTCATAGATATTTTTTTAAACAAAGGTAAAAATTATTTTTATCTTTTTTTACTTCTCTTGTCGACAAAAAATGAAACACTTATGTTCGTTAGGCCAGATATCCTTATTTCTCAATCTTTTGGGGATAAAGAATTCACAAAGTTGAACTTATCTATTGAACTTTCTGGAAAAAATAGATACGGAGTAGTATAAATTTGGATAGATAACCTTATTTGTCAATCTTTTAGGGATAATAAAGAGTATAGATTTTGATAGACAATCATATCGATTGATTTTCTTGTGATTTTATCGATTGAATTTATTGTGCTTTTACAGAGTACATAATTTGCAAAGATAATCATATCTATTGATCTTTTTGAAACAATACAAAGTATAGATTTGAACTGATAACCATATCTGTTGATTTTATTAC
>BPLS01017196.1:0-11084 GCA_019656275.1 Rhododendron kiyosumense
GTTGTTTCCTTAATATGGGTGCGAATACAGATTTAAACATGTTGTTTGCTTAGTGAAAGGATGAGTTGCTTCACTTTTGTTTAATTAAAAACCATTAGACGTTTAATTAGAAGTTTAAAAACCGTTAACTGTGATTCCATTCATTAAGCGCAAATAAACAAACACCAAGGCCTAAGCCAGTACACATTCCTAATTCTAGGATATTCCTTCATTCTGTCAGAGTTAAAAAAAATCTTATAGGGCTTTCCACACTTTCTTGGATCATCAAAAATCGTTTCAACATCAAAATTCGTCAAAAGCAACGCTTGTACGCTTACGAAGCAAAATTCGATTGTCTACACCACCAACACAATTAATCGACCACTTTGACTACCACACCGCTACCACTACCACCACCACCATTTGACTAGCCTTACTTGAACGTTTGTGCCTTTCGAACATTTCGTAACTTAATAAATCATTGGAGAGGGGTAGGGTTACACACGTAATCTCTGTTAGGTGACGATAGTGGAGGTGGTGCAGTGGCGGTAGTGTTAGAAAGCGAGGGCAATTTACACATAATGTGCATCAAGTTATTCTCTTTTGCGCCTCAGGCACAAGTCAAAGTACCCCGGGCGCCGGCGCCAAAAATTGTTTAGTTATGCAGCTCAGGCACATTGTGTCGCCGCCCGGGTGCAGCTTTCAAATAGCGAAGTAGGCCAATTGCAACTTTGCTGCTTGCCATTGAAACTGCCGAACTCCGATTTCAACGTGGTTAATTAGAACTGTTAAAAAGAAATGTTGAGTCTACTTTCTCCCTGATCAAGTTATTATGATTCATAATTATTTACACATTAAAACATACAATGATCTTACCTTCGAGGAGTATAAATAAATAAATAAGCCATTCTTTGAAATTCTAATCACCGAAGGACAAAGAGATAAAAAAAGAAGACAAAAAAGGAACAAAAGTGGGAAATATCCAAGTGCCTTTTGGGCGCTGGAAATTGGGTGATTCCAAACTTGTAAGTTGCCAATATACTGGCAAAATATGATTTGCCAGTGTTTAAACTTTTTTGCATGGTTACCTCCTAACAACTTTTTTGTATTCTTTTTATTGGTCTTGAATAAGAAAAAATTAACTAGGCCGACTCGGATATTTCAAACTTCATGTTTTGATCTGGCATATCGGGTTAAGGTAGTGTACCTGCTATGGATATTTAGTTTAGTTGCAAATATGGGATTCTTTACATTCACTTTTTGTGCACTGCTCCAAATCTCATAGTAGTGCATGTGAGGTGACGGTGGTGGCAGCTGTAGAAAGACGAGGACAATTATTCTCTTATGCGACTCAGGTGCATTATGTCGCGCCCTGGGTGTAGCTTCTAATCAGCAAATTGGGCCAAACTTCCGACTTGTCATAGACACTCTCAGACTCCATTTTGTACGTAGTTAGAACCGTTGAAAAGCTCATAGCAATATCATTATGTGGGTGTGTTAGGCAATAACCTCATACCTCGCTAACGACTTTCCTGCATTATGTTAGGTATCAACGAAAAGCCATTTTAGCTTCAATAGGGAAGTCTCTTTTGATGAATAAATGGAAATATTACCTTGTCAATTTCTGGCAATGTTATTTTTACATGTGGTCTCAACCGAGAAGGATCCATATAAACCAATTTTCCGATCACACTTTATTGTAAGCCCATTTCTTCGAGCCATGCCTAATTAGGCATGAGCATGCGTTAGTCTGTACAATAAGGATGTAGTGCATGTTTTTGAAAATGTACACTAGTCCAAGGACCGATCTTTGTGGCGTGCTAAATTAATCTTTGTCAGCGGTTCTTTTCAAGGTATAATGTTGCTCTTACAAATATGGAATCATCCAACAAAACTTCCATGATACCTATGGTACAAATCAAGCTATGCTTTGCATCTGTGTTGTGCTTATGTTAATGATGGAAATTTTCGGTTCAAGTGGGAACACTGAGGATAGTTATGGTCGTGCTTTTTTCTTTATTTTTTTTTGAACGGAGTTGTTTTTTTTGCTAGTATGTTTACGTGCTTATTTGATTTTGATATCTCGGAAGATGGATTGGGAATCCCTTGGCGGAGCTTTGAGCTCTACTAAAAATGTGTATATTGCTGTTTTGTTCTACGGCTCCTTGTTCCCTCTTTCAAATCACATTCGACCCTGTTGGTGCAAAATCTGAAACTTTCAAAATAGGGAGCCTTCTAGAACTTAAACAACTGATAGAATCTGCTTCAAGTCATGTTACAATGTCGCTTTCTGAAAATATTATTCACCCTTATGGAATTATGGTGTGTCGAATGACTAAACTAATGGCCTATTTGTGGACTTATAGGCACTCTTATGTGAAAGGTTGTGTCTTTAGTAAATAGACATTCAAAAAAGTTGTGTCCTTTAAAGATAAATTAATTAGAAAGGATCATGTCTCTTAGTAGACACCCTTTCATAAAGTCAAATAATCTATGTGAAAAGGTGTCGCAACTTTTGAAAAGAAAACCTCTCTCAACATTTTTATTTTGAAATCTCATCTTCCTCTTGCTAAATGAATTAGTCATTGATTTGAATGATAACTTGCTAAGGCACAAATGAGAGAAAAAGAGAAACGTAAATCATAAAAAGCTGGGGAGAGAGAGAGAGAGAGAGAGAGAGAGAGAGAGAGAGAGAGAGAGAGACGTGAATCATAAAATGCTGGTGATCAAAAGGCTTCCAAAAGGTTAATTGGCCGTTTTCTTTACTCCAAAAACAGTGAGTCAAGTCAAAGTTGTCGGCTGTTTTTCCTGAAGGGCAACGAATTTGGCATTCTTTGTAATAGTGATCAATTGACCCCTGCAGTCATGTCAAGTTAGTTAAGTCTCTCTCTTAAATACCGCGTATGTGTGGTCCTATATATAAAGCTCACTTTTCATATGATTTTCTACACGCATTCGCAGTCCACACACACGACATCAAGAGAGCGCAATCAATGGTGGTACTCTGTCAGCGATGCACAAAACTTTTGTGACTTATTGGTTCGTCTTAACGAGAGGAATTGAAAAAATAAAAAATTATTATTGAAACTCATAATTTGTTGAATAAAGACAAAATTAGTCAAAAATACTGTCCGTCTTTATTTATCAATTTACAAATTATGAGTTTTAATCAAATTTTTTGACTAATTTTGTCTTTATTCAACAAATTATGAGTTTTGGTAATAATTTTTTACTTTTTCGATTACTCTCGTTGAGACGAATTAATAAGCCACAAAATGTTGATGCAAAACTAACAAATAAGAAAAAAAATTGAATGAAAACAAAAGAAAGGTCATTTTATCTTATTAAGCCAAAACAAGCATTAGAGAGGAAGACTAAAGACTAGAAAAATGAGAGACTCTGGCTTTGCTTGACTACTAGCGCCCGGGTCAACAAGTCGACCCAAAAACTATTTTATAAAAGCCTCTTGACCATTGTTCTCTACACCCAATGCTCAATATTTTTGCTGCTACAAAAACAACTCATACTTCAAAATATGAGCAACAATACCATATCCTCTTCTGTTTATTCTGTTATGCTCCTAGCAATAAGCATGGCAGCTTTATTTTTAGTTCCATCATCCGCAGAATCATCATTGCCGTCGTTTTCATCTTCAGCAGAGGCAAAAGCCCTGCTTAATAGCGGTTGGTGGGGAAACTTTTCTTCAACAAATCATTGCGACTTGGGGGGCATCACATGCAATGGCGCAGGAAGTGTCATTCGGATGGTAACTCAGGAACCTCATGATTCTCATTATGCAATTGGAAATCTTGCAAAGATGAACTGGCCTTCCTTGCCAAATCTTAAATATCTTGATCTCAGTGACTCTAGATTAAATGGGGGAATTCCGAGTGAAATTGGTACTCTCTCAAAGCTCACCCACCTTAACCTTTCTTTCAACGATTATCTTCAAGGTGTTCTGCCTCCTACCTTGGGAAACCTCACACAATTAGTCGACCACTATGACTACCACACCGCTACCACTACCACCACCACCATTTGACTACCCTTACTTGAACGTTTGCGCCTTTCGAACATTTCGTAACTTAATAAATCATTGGAGAGGAGTAGGGTTAAACACAGATCATTGGAGAGGGGTAGGGTTACACACGTAATCTCTGTTAGGTGACGATGGTGGAGGTGGTGCAGTGGCGGTAGTGGTAGAAAGTGAGGGCAATTTACACATAATGTGCATCAAGTTATTCTCTTTTGCGCCTCAGGCACAAGTCAAAGTATCCCGGGCACCGGTGCCAAAAATTGTTTAGTTATGCAGCTCAGGCACATTGTGTCGCTGCCCGGGTGCAGATTTCAAATAGCGAAGTAGGCCAATTTCAACTTTGCGGATTGCCATTGAAACAGTCGAACTCCGATTTCAACGTGGTTAGAACCGTTAAAAGGAAATGTTGAGTCTACTTTCTCACTCAAGTTATTATGATTATTACACATTAAAGCATACAATGATCTTACCTTCAAGGAGTAAAAAAAAATAAAAATCATTTTTTGAAATTCTAATCATCGATTGACAAAGAGATAAAAAAGAAGACAAGAAAGGAACAAAAGAGGGAAATATCCAAGTACCTTTTGGGCGCTGCAAATTGGGTGATTGGCCAAACTTATAAGTTACCAATATACTGGCAAAATACGATTTGCCAGTGTTTAAACCTTTTTGTATGGTTACCTACTAACAACTTTTTTGTATTCTTTTTATTTTTGGTCTTGAATAAAAAAAAAATAACTAGGCCAACTGGGATATTTCAAACTTCGTGGTTTGATCTGGCATATCGGGTACTACGGATATTCTTTTTTCTTTTCGCTTTCGATTGTGTGAACAATTATTTAGTTTAGTTGCAAATATGGGATTCTTTACATTCACTTTTTGTGCACTGCTCTAAATCTCGTAGTAGTGCATGTGAGGTGACGGGGGTGGCAGCTATAGAAAGATGAGGACAATTATTCTCTTATGCGCCGCAGGCGCATTATGTCGCGCATTGGGCGTAGTTTCTAATCTGCAAATTAGGCCAAATTTTTGGCTTGTCACAAGCACTCTCGAACTCCATTTTGTATGTAGTTAGAACCGTTGAAAAACTCATTGCAATGTCATTATGTGGGTGTGTTAGGCAATATCCTCATACCTCGCTAACGACTTTCCTGAATTTTTTTTTTTTGATAGGCGACATAATTTTATTAAAACTCGACAAAGGGTACATCGAGGGGAGACCAATTACGAACCGCAGAGAGTGAGGTGACATAATAGGTGTCACGCCCCAAAAATGAGAAGTGACCAGCCGTGAACAACGAGGCTAATTCATGGAACACGCAGCCTGAATAAATCAAAATAACCGAAAATCTAATGATCCCTTTCCATTATTAATCAAATCAAAAGCCAAATATGTCTCATCATAAATATGGGGCACAACCATCCCATGAACCAAACAATATCCAGTGATCCAACAATAATAAAAAGAATTTGTTATCTAGCAATTGTTTCGAATGCGGAAGCGATTTTTAAAATCAAACTAGAATCAGACACCCTAAGGAGGTCAATAAAAGAAAATCCCCGAGATGCTGCCAGATTCCTTTCCTAACTCTCCAACTTGCCTGAAAGAGAAGTTGGAATAAATCCGTCAGCTGACGAGCTCAGTGAATAGCAAGTATGTATAATAAATAAAGTTGAAAGCGGAGATTAAAATAATTTACTATTAAATCATAATTTGGCATACGAGGTGTCCAACAGAATAATAAATTAATCAATGAAGAATTTAACCAAATAAATATTCTTGGTCGTGATCACAACAATAACTCCGTCAACAATGGGGAACCACAATCAAACAGTACCATGGCCAAAATAAATCTCAACAAAATTGGATCCAATATCGAACTTAGAGTCACCAGGGTTGGTAGCCCGTGGTACTTTTCCCTAAGACGATCCGGCAAAAGAAAGCCGTTGAGCATTAGGGTCACCGGCCTAACACGGTCTTTTCCCCAATGGCCAGGGTCACCAACACGAGAAGGAATAAGTTCCCTGGACTTCCGAAATAAATGTTCCCATTAATATCCACCAAGTTCTCGATCACCAAAAAGAATATTAACAATTGATCACAGAAAATTCATCGCATGCCAATTTATAGAACAACTTATAAACAGTTTTGAATCTCCGAATAACATTCATATAAATTCCTAAAGGAAATACTTTTAAGGGACACAGGGATCTTTCGAAAATACATAACATACTTAACTACTCACCTCGGCCAAACGTAATGCGATCCAACAACCCGAAATCGAGTTAACCTGAACGACAAGATAATTCACATAGGCTCATTAATGTATCCAGTGACGTTTACTATAACATCTTAGGTTCATAATACAAATCGAAATTAACCATTCCTATGACTAAACCCATCTGTCACTAGAAACTTACAAATCCAATTTGTAACACCCAAGTCCAAGTAATTCACTCATTTTCCATGTACACACCATGACAAACTTTCTGCTCCTAATTCTAGTTTTGCACGTTCTTCGATCATAACCCACCTCTTAATCCTCCAAAATCCACCACAGCAACCCACTATTATATACACAACCCACAACTTGAATAATATTATAGGAAGGGAATTACTTGCCAACATAGCAATGAACATCTAACAACCTTTATCAATTCACTACGCCTAAACGGGCACAGTATTCATCCACTTTCCCTCTCGCCTTGCCACAAACAATAATTTTACTCCACACGCACGTTCCCAATTTCAGCCCTAGCATGGGAAGGTGAAAAATAAGGGAAAAGGAAATAAATATGAAGAGAAGGAGAACCACTTACTTGAGGCTATCTCCGAACCAGTCAAAACCCTTGGCTGCTATGACTTCTCTCTCAAAATAAACAACCCTAGTCTAATATAATGACCTCCTTTCTCTGACCAACGTTCTCTCCTAATAGTAACCACCTAATAAAAGTATTTAATACGATACAACACCAAATACTAAAACTATTTAGACTTCTACCCCAGCACTATAATAGTGCCCACAACAGATATACTATGTGGAGAAAGTCAACATATCAATTACAATCCAAACCATAAAAATCCTTTATTTTATTACAAAAATATAATTATTAGGAATTAGAAAAGATGGGGTGTAACAATAGGCCTCCAGAAGGAAAGAAAAGGAAAAAGATTACATTCAACATTAATTGAAAGAGCCTAGGAGCACGGAGGCTCACAATCAGAACCCCCTGACTCTAGACCCACAGCATTCCAATACAAAAGCCCCAGATCCATAGACGAGGCTGCCGACCGCCCAAACACAGCTCACACCTTCACTTTTCTGATCCCCTTTAGGTTCCACTTGAAATCTTCCACAGAGTAGTAATGTAGATTAAACTTGCCCTTTATCCATAGTGCCACTCTGGTTTTTACCAAGTCCAGAATATCATCCACCTCCCACACCTTATTATTAAAAACTGTATCATTTCTACACAACCATAAAGTCCATAAGGTTGCATAGAAAGAGGCTTGCCAGCATACTTTTTCCAGATGTTTAAAATTGAATCCATCCCAAAATAGGAATAGGTTTTTCACGTTTGCAGGGCTTACCCAGAGTAACTTCCACCATACCAACACTCCATTCCATACACTCCTAGCAACACTACATAGAAGCAGAAGGTGGCTCAGTGTTTCCTCCTCCAAGTTACATAGGGGACAAGAACCATGCTCAAAATTCAGTATCCCTCTTCTTACCAAAGCTGATCTGGTTGAGACACATTCTTGCATAGCCATCCAAGCAAACAATTCTACTTTTGGCGGACAAATGTTTTTCCAGACAGCAAACAGCTCCTTATCCTCTCTGAACTTCTGTTCTTCCCATTTTGAGTAAGCAGATTTCACTAAAAAGGAAAGGCTTTTACTCCATTTCCATTGAATATTGTCCTCTTGCGATTCTTGAAGTTGCACTACACTCACCAACTGGACAAGGATCCCAAGTTGATTCTTTTCCCAATCCCGCAGATCTCTTGTGAAGTGGAAATTCCAGTTATCCTGATTCTGTTTATCAACCATGGCAGCAATCACAGCTTCTTTCTGAGCTGAGATCATGTACAGTCTTGGAAATACGGCCTTTAGAGACTCCTCCCCCAACCACTTATCTTCCCAAAATCTGATCCTATTTCCTGAGTTTACCTTGAAAGTGAAACCCTGAACTGCACACCCTCCCATATCAGCACACAAACTTCCAACTGAACATATATCCTTCCAGATGATAGAAGCCTTTCCTCTGGTAGGAAGTTGAGGCAGCCAAGTTTGATCATTCAGTTTATACTTGCTTAGAATGATTTTAACCCAAAGAGCATCCTTTTCTTTATTAAACCTCCACCACCACTTGGATAGCAATGCCACATTATGTTCTAGAAGCCTTTTGATCCCTAGACCTCTAAACTTCTTGTTTCTTGATAGGTTTTCCCATTTTATCAGATGAAGTTTCCTTTTCTCTTCTGACCCGTCCCATAAAAATCTCCTTTGTAGCCTTTCAATCTTGTTTGCAACTGTTGCTGGCATCTTGAACAAAGACATATAGTGTACGGGAAGGTTACTCATGTTCGAAATCAATAATGTTAGCCTGCCAGCTGTAGACATACGTCTACTCCTCCATATCTTTAGTGACTTTTCTACCCTTTCAATGACAGGAGACCATGTTTGGATCTTTCATGGGTTGGCTCCAAGTGGGAGGCCCAAGTACTTCATAGGGAGTTTTCCACATTTACAACCAATAATGAGAGCCAACTTGTTAACAATTTTCTCTTCGATGCCTACCCCACATAACATACTCTTGGACATGTTGATCTTAAGGCCTGACATCTCTTGGAACCACCTCAGCACTCTTTTGATACTCAGAATTTCAGCTAGGTCATTGTTACAGAACAAGATTGTGTCATCCGCGAACTGAAGATGTGATACATTAACACCATTTGAATTTGGACCAATTTGGATGCCTTTGATTGAACCCTCTTCCTTTGCTCTCTCCATCAGAATGTGGAACGCCTCCACCACAATGTTAAAAAGGAAAGGGGAGAGGGGGTCCCCCTGTCTGAGTCCTTTTTGAGGATAAATCTCATCCGTAGCAGAACCATTAATCAACATGGATAAAGATGTGGAAGAGATACACTTCTGTATCCAGTTGCACCATTTCATTCTGAAATCCATCTTTTTCATCAAATCCAGTAAGAAATTCCAGTTGACACAGTCATAGCTTTCTCAAAGTCCAGTTTTAAGATTAGGCCTCCTGACTTTCTTTTCTTCCAACTATCAATTACCTCATTTGCAATAAGAACTCCATCCAGAATTTGTTTCCCACCAATAAAAGCTGATTGTGATTCCCCTATTACAGTAGGAACCACTTGTCTAAGTCTATTTGCCAAGACTTTGGCAAGAATCTTATAGACAAATCCCACCATACTGATAGGTCTGAAGTCCCTAAAGCAGTTAGCACCATCTTTCTTAGGTATCAGAGCAATGAAAGTGCAATTCAATCCTCTAGCCAGATTACCATGTTCGTGAAATTCAGCAAAGAAAGCCATGATGTCTTGTTTCATGAAGCTCCAGGCCTTTTTGACATAAGAGAAATTGAAACCATCTGGACCGGGAGCTTTAAGACTATTACAGTCCTTGATTGCTGCTACTACCTCCTCTTCATGAAACAGTTCTTCCAGAGCTCTCACCTGTTCTGGCTTCAACCTTTTATTGACCTGTCCTTCCAGTTCAGTTCTGATCTTGACATCTTCAGAGAACACTACTTTGAAATATTCCACAGCTGCCTTTTTTATCAGATCAGGATCCTCTAACACGTTGCCATCTACTTTGAAATATTCCTGAATTATGTTAGGTATCGAGGAAAAGCCATTTTAGCTTCAAAAGGGACGTCTCTTTTGATGAATAAATGGAAATATTACCTTGTCAATTTTTGGCAATGTTATTTTTACATGTGGTCTCAACCGAGAAGGATCCATATAAACCAATTATCCAATCACGCTTTATTGTAAGCCCATTTCTTCGAGATGTGTCTAATTAGGCACGAGCATGCGTTAGTCTATACAATAAGGATGTAGTGCATGTTTTGAAAATGTACACTAGTTCAAGGACCGATCTTTGTGGTGTGCTAAATTAATGGTTAAGATTGGTTACTACTTCTTTTTTGAGGACTCAAATTGTGTACTTAGAAGAAGCAGCCAGTAATCCTTATCAGCGGTTCTTTTCAAGCTATAATGTTGCTCTTACAAATATGGAATCATCCAACAAAACTTCCATGATACCTATGGTACAAATCAAGCTCTGCTTTATATATATTGCTGTTTTGTTCTACAGCTCCTTGTTCCCTCTTTCAAATCACATTTCAACCTGTTGGTGCAAAATCTGGAACTTTCAAAACATGGAGCCTTCTGGAACTTGAACAACTGATAGAATCTGCTTCAAGTCACATTACAATATCGCTTTTTGAAAACAATATTCACCCTTGTGTAATTATGGTTTGTCGAATGACTAAACTAACGGCCAATTTATGGACTTATAGACACTCTTATGTGAAAGGTTGTATCTTTAGTAAATAGGCATTAGGAAGAGTCGTATCTTTTGAAGAGAAATTAATTGGAAAGGATCATGTCTTTTAGTAGGCAACCCTTCAAAAAAACAATCAATTAGGAAGCGTCATGTCTCATGGAGGCATTCCCACGTTTTATATCCCTTTCTAACAATAACACCACCCCCACCCCGATAAGCATACCTTAAATTAATAAGAGTTATAACTATTCACATAAAGTCAAATAATCCATGTGAAAAGGTGTCGCAACTTTAGAAAAGAAATCATCTCGCAACATTTTTATTTTGAAATCTCATCTTCTTCCACTTGCTAAATGAAGTAATCCTTGACTTGAATGATGACTTGCTAAGGCACAAATGAGAAAGAAAGAGAAACGTGAATCAAGAGAGAGAGAGAGAGAGAGAGAGAAAGAGACGTGAATCATAAAATGCCGGTGAACAAAAGGCTTCCAAAAGGTTGGCCGTATTCTTTACTCCAAAAACAGT
>BPLS01017198.1:0-13616 GCA_019656275.1 Rhododendron kiyosumense
CATATATATATATATATATATATATTTAAGAAAAACGGATTAAAAGATAAAATATTTGTAAAAAATTCAATTATTATGAAACTTATATGAAAAAACAGATTTCGTTTTTTTTTTTTTTTTGTTAAATCTTCATAGTTGAATGGGAGGTAGATGGTTGTTGGATGAGTGCTGCTAGTGGTACATATAATATGTACATACAATGTACATATAGATTTGTGGTTGTGGGGCTCAAATTGGGTCACTCAAAGATGGTCCGAACCGCCTATAATTTTTAAAACTTCTCTTTTATGGAGTCCTGTAAAAAATCAGCGCAACCCGATATCTGTAAGAATTTTTTCTAAATTTGTAGGGGCGAAACTATGCAATTAAGTATTTTTGCCTCCACAAATTAAGAAAAAATCCTTACCGATATCGGGTTATGCTGATTTTTTACATGGCTCCATAAAAAAAAGTTTGAAAACTAATGGGCGATTTGAATAATCTTTATGGGACCCAAGGTGGGCCCCACAAAACTGATGTACATAATATGTACATTTCATATTTACCCCTAGCATTTTTGTTGTTGGATCATGTGAGTGGTAATTTAACCATGTGGATAGTAGGTTCGACAAACCAACATATACAAAAAATTTCTATAAATAGGTTTCATTTTTTTCTTCATCTCATCCCAAATATCATCTCCATTTTAATTTTTAGTTTGATATTCTCGGTTTTTTTTTTCATTTCAATGGCACGCCGGTAGTGGAGCGAGAAGGAGGAGGAAACGTTGTTAGAAAATCTTACGAGCCTAATAGATGCGGGAATTTGGCAAAATGAGAACAAATGGTTCATACCGACATACTACGTAGTTTTACGAGCCCAGTGATTCGGACGGGTGCGGGTTTGGTTTCCCTTAAAAAATGATATTCGGTTCGAGGTTCGGGTTAGTACTCAACCAACCCGTTGGGTCCGATCCGACCAGACACTGTAGCAGAATTCTTTGGCTGCATTGTAACGTTATTCACTTTGTTTGGTTTACATTTTAGAAAATTATTTTGAGAGTAATAAATGGTAATGAGTGGAGAGATAGCGAGAGATTTATTGAAAATTGTGCCGAAAGTAAAAAGTTATTCTAAAAATATGAAACCAAGCTGAGTGATTATTCTTTTACTGGTGTAGCTGAATTCTTGGGTGCAGTGTACAACTTTTATCCCATGTGCTTTTTATTACTCTCACACGTAAAGCTGTTGGATGCTGTATCCTATAAATCATTTTTCTTAATCAGTATGTTATTAGGAATAGGAGTTATTCAATTTAAAGTAGAGGTTCTAGTCTTGAGATCTTACATGCCCCCAACAACGGCAGATAAGATGGCGGTAAACGCCTTCCCTCCATCTGTTAGTCCCTCCAACGGCAGATAAGATGGTGTGTGTGGACCGTGTGGTGGTTTGGGTGTTACACAAAATCAATTGTTGCCATCATAAAGTAGTGAAGTTAAACAAGATTATGGAGGAGAAGGCATGGCCAGAGCATATTATTCGGGCTTTTTGCATGTTTCTATTACTTTCCTATTTCTTTAGAGTTGTTTTGTTGCCTTGATAGATTGAATTTTGTGTAGATGAGATGTCACAGATAAGAGGCTAAAGGTAGATCATGGAAGATGGTGCGTTCAGAATATTAGTACCATGACCTATTGTAGGCGCGGTCAAAGTCAATAGGTTGAAACCTGGGAGGACGGACACGTGGCAACGGTTGAAAGCGCTGACCGACTAATGGGATAGTGATGCGTGGAGCGGCGGATCGAAGGAGTATGATCACGGGAGTCCTCCGCGGGAGCGGAGAATCCACCGCGGAACTCACTTCCGCAGGTCCCCTCCGCGGGCCCCATCAGCTGGTTCAGATCAAAACCCCGCACACCGCCCCCTGAAATGTTAGAATTATCAAGTCTCTATCGCGCGAAATCTCCGCGGACCCCTACCCGAGGCCCAGAGGCAAGGTCCGGGCGGGACTCCGCGGGGAAATAACGATCGCCGCAGGTCGCGACCTCGCTCAGCGGGAATTGGGGAATCTCGTGGTTTGGTGGCTTGGGGGTTGGAGGTTACGCCGCGGAAAACCGCGCCTTCCCGCGGATCGCCACACGCGGAAAGGCGAGTCTCCTCGTGGCCAAGAGGTACAGGAGGGACACGTGTCAGGCGCTGACAGGAGCGCCGTCCTGGGCCTGTCCCAGGCCCAGGTGTTCTATGAATACCCCTAACATCCCCAATGGTTGAAGAGACCTTTTTTGGCTAAAAAAAGGGGGTGAAGCACTCAATTTGAGATAGGAGAACATTCTTCTTCAAAAGGTGGTGACCTCACTCTCTTGGACTCAAGAAGGTTGGACACCTCACGGAAAGTCAGGAAGTACACGTTGCCTCTGTTCCTCCCATACCTCTTGCTCCTACCCTCTCACCCCGCGGGACGCCCTCACTCCCTTTCTCTCGTTTTGACTAATCATCAACCAATCGCGCCTCTCCAGCTCACGGACAGTTACACGTAAGCAGACCACGCGACTCTCATCACCCACACCTATCAAACTTCCCTGATTTGGTAGGTTTTGCTTGGAGTGTTGTTCTTCCCTTCGCTTTAAGAAAGTAATAAAAGGTATTATTTTCATGTTTATGTTCTCTACTGTTGTTATGAGTATCTTCCTGAATATATTTCAAGATTGAAAGCGATGATCTATGTTCAAAAGGGTTGTGCCAGTCTATATGCATTATTAAAAAATGGAGAGGAAATAATCGATCCATCGTGGAACAAGTGAGTTTTTCCCCTTAGAATTCCATCTTTCGTTTTGGATACTTATAACTTGATCTATTGAGTTCTTCTCAAACGCAAGATAAAGCTAACCCTCCAACCCCTCATTTGGAATTATTGCTACCCATTGCACTTGAACCACTGGTGCTACCATTGGTGGCGCCTCTGCTCCCCGTGCTTCTTCAACCTTAATTAAGTAGGGAAAGGCAGATTGCTTGAGTTGTTAGCCTAATCTCAATTCAAGGGAATTTGGGGTTTGCCTTATTTTCTTATTGGGGAATGCTTTACGTAACGTACTTATTGGGCATCGACTTTTCCAATCGATTTTTTGGCATCGGTTGGAGACGAAGACCGTGCCCCAATCCTTGAGAACAGAGCGAGCCTTACCGCGCCTAAAAGAGAGGTATGGGTTCCATGGGGTTAAGGAGAATAGGGCACTCTTTATTAAATCCAAAGGGGAAAAAAAAAAAAATTCACAGTCCTTTGCCGTTCTATATAGATAGAATAAAGGGATGAGCAAATTACCCGCGGATTTATGGCTCCGACACGACCCGAATCCTCTCAGACGGCTTCAAACCAGTTGTAGGCGAGGTCAAAGTCGATAGCTTGCAATTTGGGGACGACTACTTAACCCTCCAATCACGAGCGGACACGTGGCAGCCGGAGGAACCTTTGACAGACCAATGAAATAATGACACGTGGATCGGTGGATCATAAGGATATATCCGCGGAAGTCGTGTGCGGAATCAGGGAGTCCATCGCGGAATTTACCCCCGCGGACCCTGCGGAGCCGTTCGAGTCAGGGTCCCGCGGGTCTCCCAGACATCATAATTACCATTAGACTCCCATCGAAGAGTCCCCTCCCGGTCCGAGGCCTAGAGGCAAGGTCCGGGGAGAACCCCGCGGAGAGGCAACGATCGCCGCAGGTCGCGACCTCACTCTAGCGGGAATTGGAGAATCTCTTGTGGTTTGGTGGCTTGGGGTTAGAGGTTTCGCCGTGGAAAATCGTGCCTTCCCGCGGATGAACGTCTGCGGAAAGGCGGGTTTCCTCGAGGCCAGGAGGTACAGGAGGGACACGTGTCAGGTATTGATAGGAGCGCCATCCTGGGCCTTTCCCAGGTCCAGGTGCCCTATAAATATCCCTGACATTCCCAATGATTAAGGAGGACCTTTTCCTGGGAAAAAGTGAGTGAGCACTTAATTTGAGGAAAGAGAACATTCTTCCTCAGAGAAAAGGTGGTGACCTCACTCGCTCGAATCCGAAAAAGCTCAAACATTGCGCGGGAAATCCTAAAAGACACGTTGCCTCTGCCTCTCTCGTACCTCTTGCTCCTACCCCTTCACCCCATGAGGTCGTCGCTCTCTCTCTCTCATTTGACTAATTATCGATCAATCGCACCTTTCCAGCTCACGGATAGTCACACGTAAGCGGTCTCCCAAACTCCCTCTTCCCCACACTAGTGATTCGGACGGGTGCGGGTTTGGTTTCCGTTAAAAAATGATATTCGGTTCAGGGTTCAAGTAAGTACTCAACCAACCCGTCGGGTTCGATCCGACCCGACAATGTAGCAGAATTCTTTTGCTGCATTGTAACGTTATTCACTTTGTTTGGTTTATATTTTAGAAAGTTATTTTGAATGTAATAAATGGTAATTAGTGAAGAGAGATACTCCCTTCGTCCCAAATTGGATGTCAATTTTTGATATCTGTGCCAATTTCAATTCCTTATATCTTTCAATATGGATCTTATTTGATAGTTTTCGAATTGTTCTATTATACAAAGTTTTCAAACTCATGAAAAACATTATAAATTAAAAGATATAAGTGACGAAAAATGACACGAATTTTAAAAATTGTCATTCATTTTGAAACGGAGGGAATAATAATTTATTGAAAATTATACCGAGAATAAAAAGTTACTCTCAAGACGTGGAACAAAGCGGCGTCATTATTCTTTACTGGTGTAGCTGAATTCTAGGGTGCAGTGCACAACTTTGCAGCCATGTGCTCTTTAGGCTATGTTCCGGAACACCTTCTTAAAAAATAAGTACTTATTTCACATTTTCAAACTCAAAAATAATGTAAATGAAAAATAATTTTTCAATTTTTTTTGCACCGTATTAAAGATCTCAATGAGATCTATCAAACAAGATCCATAGTGATAGGAAAATTATTTGCGTAAACACATGATTTTTAAGCTTGAAATTGCCTTCTTAAAAAATAAGTTCTTATTTGGGGTTCTGGAACACACCCTTAGATTACGGTCACACGTAAAGCTGTTGGATGTTGTATCCAAGGATTTGACAACACTACTTTTTTTTTTTTTTTTGGGTCAAACGGATTTGACAACACTACTTTTAAAAGTATAGTATACTACTACTCCCTCCGTCCCAAATTGATTGTCCCGTCCGCAAAACGGAGTATTAAAAATAATGCAATTTTTTCAAGAAAAAATTCAAACTTTTTTCACAAATTAAAAATACTCATTGATATCTAGTAAGTCGTTGAAAAACTTTTGATTTTTTCTTGCAAAAATTGTATTATTTTTAACACTCCGTTTTGCGGACCGGACAATCAATTTGAGACGGAGAGAGTATAAAAAAAAAACCCCCTTTACTCGGCTACATAAACTCCCCCTAAACATAACATTTTGGAGTACAGCTGTGGTCATAGCTGTTTGACTATGACTATTCAGTGAAAATATCCCAAGAAGAAAGAACTTGGGCTATTTCTACGTCCATCTGAAAACCATTTCTTCAAACTCTAGTGTTTCCTTCTCTCTACCCCTCTCCCGCCTCGCCTCCTCTTCCTTCTCTTCAATATATTATGACGAAACCCATCTTACACCTCCTTTCCCCTCTCCATCTCTCCCCCTCTCCCCCGCAAATATGACCAAGAATCTTCTCTTGGCTTTTTGTAACTTTTTCAGTGGTTTAGAGATGAAGATTGAGAAAAGAAGAAGAAAGAGGACGAGTCAGTTCGCCGGAATTTACACACCAATCTATAGAGTTGCAATATATCTGTCTCACTCTCTCTAGTAATTTTTATTGAGATTTTTTATTTATGACTGGTTTTGTGTGATTACTGTCCATTTTTTTTATTTTTAAGAACCCGATCAACCCGACCCGACCCGCACAAAATAGTAGGGGTCACGAACGGGTTTGGAAGCTCTGCGGATCGGTTTCGGATTTGGAATTGGTCTACCCCTGAATACCCCTGAATCTCGCGCTAATTGGGATGAATATTAGTTTTGTTCTGTTTAAAACTCAAAAAGAATTTTTTTAAAAATTTCGTAAATTTCTCCTACTTTTAATATTACTCCCTCTATTTATTATCCATATTAGTTTTTAAAAAAAATTTCAAAATTCAATCCAAACAAAGCATTAATTACTCCTATTTTTTAAGACCTGGAAACACCCCAATTAGCGTGAGATTCAGGGGTAATAATGAGAATAGAAGGGACACTTTGGATCAACGATCGTAGTCGCCCGACTCGCTCTTACTTAAACCAACTCTAACTCAACCCAACGCGGGAACTCAAAATTGAAAAAGAAACGAGAGAGAGAGAGAGAGAGAGAGATCAGGACTCAGGAGAAGCGAGAGAGAAATCAGGAGATCGTCATGGATGGTAATACATTGCTTAATCGCCTCCAGTTTCCTATAATTAAGCTTGATTCTGGTTTCTACAGTTATGTTTCTACTGATTTAGGATTTAGGTTATAGATTGCTCAAATCACATTGATTCGAATTTCCTAAAATTATGCTCGATTCTTTGATGCTGTAATTGTGTTACAATATTATATGATTGACGTTTCTGATGTGTTGTTTCCTTGTAAGGCAATCATGTCGGTAAATGTCCTATAATTATGCGTGTTTTCTTGTTTCTATAATTGTGCTAATTTGATACTATGATTTTGCGCTTCTTATTCATTGCTCCATCGAATTGAGTTCCCTATGATTATGCTTGATCCTTGTTTCTATAACTTTTGTGTTTCTACTTTTACTCTACTGAATATTGAGGAAGATTTAGGTTATACATTCCTCATCTCACATGGCTTTGAATTTGCTATAATTATGCTTGATTCTTGATTCTGTAATTGTGTTAATTTGATATGATTGACGTTTCTGATTTTTGCTTCCTTGTAAGACAACAGATTGGTTCAAACGGACTGTAATTTTGCTTGATTCTTCCTTATATAGCTGTGTTAATTTGATAGGATTGAGGTTTCTGATTTGTTGTTTCCTTGTAAATTATGCTTGATCCTTGTTTCTATACTTTTGTTCTACTTTTACTCTACTGAATATTGAGGAGGATTTAGGTTATACATTCCTCATCTCACATGGCTCTGAATTGCTATAATTATGCTTGATTCTTGATTCTGTTATTGTGTTAATTTGATATGATTGACGTTTCTGATTTTTGCTTCCTTGTAAGACAACAGATTGGTTCAAACGGACTGTAATTTTGCTTGATTCTTCTTTATATAACTGTTAATTTGATACGATTGAGGTTTCTGATTTGTTGTTTCCTTGTAATGCAATCACATCGTTCATCTTTCCAAGAATAAAGCTTGTGATTCTTGTTTCCATAATTTTGTTAATTGAATATACTTTCTGGTTCAAATCTGTTGTTTCCTTCCAACTCAACCACATTGGTTCGAAAATCTGTAATTATGCTTAGTTTGTTGTTCCTATAACTGTTTTAATTTGATAGGATTTAACCTTAATAACTGGTGTCCTTGATCTGATATGATTTAATGTTTTTTCATTAGATGTAGAAGCTGCTATGTCATTACGTTTGTAAAAAATCTATCCCAAGTATGACTACGTGGGCGAGAATTCGCCACGAAATGTTTCAGTTTCATGTTTTGAAGGCCTTGAAAGTGGAGACAGCTTATGCACTTCATCATAATCGAAAGAGATTGCGCAGAATGCTTCAAAATGGCGAAGGGGGAGAAGAAGTGAATAGGAGGATGGGTTCAATTGAAGTTCTACGTTATCAAAAGACAGCGGCAACAGAGGATTATGAGGCTGCTCGACTCGGGCTCATTGACATAGTTAGACAATTCAACTACAACAATGAGATTACTCTTGTAGATCCAGTTGATGTTTGGGCGCTTGATTATGCGAGGAAGTATGCTGCAGTCCCTGCTGCACCCGGTGCACCTGTCCAGCCTTTGATGATGAGGTACCGTCTGGGTACCTCATCTGGCATCTACAACAGAGAGGAGATGCTGTTCGTGTCAAATCTTCTTGAGCAGCCAATTATGATTCCAGAAGTTGGTCAACTTGCAATGTTGCAAGCTGACATGTAAAAAACTTGCAGGAAATTAGCTTAGCCAATTATAATTTGTTGCTATAAAATCGTATCTTTTCGTTAGTAATAGAATCTTCTTGATTTGCAGGTTAGGTCGTTTCTATGGATCACTTCTCTTGAATGCTACAATGGAATACATACTAATAAAATTCGTTCTCTTGAATGCTACAATGGAATACATACTAATAAAATTCGTTCTTGAGTCATTTTCTCCGGTATGAAGTTCAACTTGAGTTTCTCTTTTAGGTCCGGTGGACCGGTAGTGGTGGTGGTTTTGTGTTTCGAGCCAAATATCTTAGCAATAAGTATGAACTCATGGTGAAAAGAGATATAGGACAGACTAGTTGGAGAAAGCACATTTACTTCACGAACTTATGAACAAATTTTTTTGGATGTCGACTTGGGACTAGTTCGATCGATTGCCTGGATATTGCAATTCCAATGGATCCGCTGCATTTTTAGCATTCGAATATAGATATGCAAAACTGAAAGTAAAGAGAGTGGGGAAGAGAGAATCGAACGCAAGGATTTATAGTGGTTCGGTCCGTAACTTCACGGCCTAGTTCACTTCCGAAGTGTCCAATTTGAGATTTGTTGCACTATCTTCAATAATTACAATCTTCTTGTGACATCTCGCTTTTTCTAAAGAAAAAAAAAAGAAATATTTTTGACACAGATATTTAATTCTTTCATATTTCTTTTTCAAACTTCTTTCTAATAAAAAAAAAGATATTGAATATTATAAACTGCATTTGTTTCGAAAATTCTTCTAATCTCGAATAACTTATATATTTTTTTAATGTGTGTATGTGTGCATGTTATATTTTTGGGCCGGTTAGTTTTAGTTGGGTTGAATTTAACTTTTAAACTTGGATCAGGCTAGTTAGTGAAAGTGTATTTAATTAATAAAGAGAGGATCCGTTATTCTTTCATAAATATTGAGAACAAGGGTGTATTATTTCAACGGTAAGAGAGACCTAGCGTTAATACTTCCAAGGCAGAGGGAGAGGGTTGGGCTGCGGGTTCGGCAGAGATCAGTAGAGTCGAGTTGTTGGCGGCATTAGAAAATTCCGCCAAGGAGTTTCGTCCATGGGTAAGACTTTGATCACTCCTCTTATATGGTAATTTATTCTATATCCCTTGTGCCTTTCCTCATCATTCATTAGAATTGGGGTTTTGTGGGTAGAGATGAGAGACAGAGTTGTGTGCGCGTGTGGTGGCTGTGTGCAGCCGCGGGTATTGGTGAATTGTGTCGTGGTGTGCATGTGAATGGAGTTTGGGGTTATTTTAATAAATCGGGTAATCAAATTCTTGGGGTGAGATTAATGCATAAGGCTGTTCATAGAATCTAGATTAGGAGAGTCTATATTAGTAGCTTTCAAGCCTTAAATTGATTTTGGTACATGCAATTCTTTTTATTCAGCCTAGTAGAGCACTCGGGCATTGTATTTTGGCGATCTACCGTTTGATCGAGGTAGGTGGTTGAGCATGTGATCCTTTCTTTTGGAATCTTTTTGAGCCAATCTATTCTTGACAATTTGTTAATTGTTGTGATCCAATGATTATTATTCTTAGTCATTGCTCTTATAATTAATTATTGACAATTGATGTACCATTTGGCATACGAGGTTATTTGATAATATTTGTGATAGATTGATTACCCTCATCTTTATTGTCATCGATTCGTTGACTCCATAATATTATTGTGACTCTGCAACAGCACGGGGAATAATCTTGGTTCAGGTGACTCCGGTTCGGCGCTATTCTATTTGTGTGTGGAACTGTGGACTGTGTTTATATTTATTAAAGTCCAAGGAAAAGACCCGTGAGATATCGTGGTGATTTTGGCCGCTAGAGAAAAGACTTGTGAAATATCCTGTGACTCTAGTGCTCAACGGATAGGGAAAAGACTTGTGAAATACCCTGTGACTCTATTTCGGATCAGCTTAGGGAAAAGGTCCCAGGCGCCATCCTATGGTGACTCTAAGTACGATGTTAGATTCAACGGGCTAAGCCCTGAGAAAATTTAGCATTTGGTACTTGGTAATTGGAAGATATGGTTCCCACTTCGGTTTAAATTCCCGTCTATCGTTGTTCATCATTTGGATATTATTAGACACATTGTTTGGAATAGATGCTTAATTGTTGTGGTGATTCAATTATTGTTCATATTATTTATTAATCCAATGTTCATCTAGTGGATATTATTTGTTAAGCTGTTGACTTCAAAGCTGTTTGATAAAACTAAAAACTGAAAGCTGAAAACTGTTTGATAAATATATTAAGTACTAAATTAAAAAAATGATGAATTAATTTTGTTCCAATTCTCTCTTAATTTACTAACGGTCACAATATACTTTTGGTAATGATGGTGGAGTGGTGGTGATGGTGGAGGTAGTAGGAGTGGTGGTGTAGTGCTAGTAGTGGTGATAGTGGTGTAGTGATGATAGTGATGGTAGAGTGGCGGTGGTGGTGGTGGTTGTGATGATGGTGGTGGAGTGGTGGTATGAGCGGTGGTGGTGGTGGTGTAGTGATGGTAGTGGTAGTGGTTGTGGTAGAGCTAGTGGTGGTGGTAGTGGTGGAGCTGGTGGTGGTGGTGGTGATGTGGTGGTGGTGATGTGGTAGTGGAGGAGGAATTGTAGTAGTGGAGGTGTTGGTGGTGGTGATGGAGTGGTGGAGGTGTTAGTGGTGGTTATATGGTGGTGGTGGTAGTGGAGGAAGTGGTGGTGGTGGTGATGTGGTGGAGGAGGAATGGTGGTAGTAGAGGTGGTGGTGGTGGTGGTGGTGGTAGTGGAGCTGGTGGTAGTAGTAGTGGTGGAGTGGTGGAGGTGTTGGTGGGAGTGGTTGTGGTGGTGGTATGATGGTTGAATATAAGTATGCAAAAATTCAGCCAGAATTAAGTAACTCAAAACTACTTAATTTTTTCCAACTTTTTGGCCCATATTTTAAATTGTACTTAAATTGTTAAGTAATATAAAATATGGTTATCAAACCTACTGAATCACTTATTACTTAATTGATTCAGTATTAAGTGCTGAATTTAGGTTATCAAACAAACTCTTCTTTGTTCGATATTGGTTGTTGATAGTATTCGTTGGACCATCAACCTTCATTATTAATTTGAAACCACTTCTTTGTAACTTTCAGTTACCGTTCATTTATACGTATGCCACTTTGTATTACTACCCTTAGCATATTTAACTACTCACTGAGCTCGTCAGCTAACGGATTTATTCCCCTTCGTGTCTCATGACTACTTCATGGTACACGGCCAGTCATGCTCCCGGATTTGGGGCGTGACACTTCTAGCTTCGCGGGTACTAAACAACCTTTAAGACGAGCAATTATCCTCAATTGCTCCGACTAATTTTGAATCCGACGCTAATCACACCTAACCCAACTAATTTTGACTCCGGTGCTAGTAACACTTAACTCTCAAGTGATTTTCTCTCTAAAACCACTCACAAAAAGATAATTCTCTCAAGAATACGAATAAGGGTGTACAATCACCTTTACAATTAATGCTCAAGAATAACACTCAAACTAGTGTAATAAGATATTCAAGATAAGGCTTTAGAGATGATTAACGGATATTCAAGAGTAGCTCCCTGTAGTTTTTCTTAATATATTTGTTACCATCAAAATCAACAAGGTATTCATAAAATCATTTGGACTAACACTAGAACCACATATGTTCGTGACTTTTCGTGCGATCAAAGTGATTTCCCTTCTTTTATATTTGCATCTTTAATTTGGCTAGAGAAAAGAAAACGAAAAGGAAACGATAAAAATAAAAATAAAAATCACTTCTTCTTCTCATTTTTTTAATAATCAAAATACTAACATTAGCATTAGCATTGCACAGAGAAATGTTGGGCAGTCATGTAATCATATCCCACGGTACCACACAATTAAATCTATTAGTGGTACAAATATATATTTTCTGTCCCAAATTGGATGTTAATTTTTGATATCTGTACCAATTTCAATTCCTTATATCTTTTAATATGGATCTCAAAAAATATACAATATGAATCTTATTTGATAGTTCTCGATTAGTTCTATTATACAAAGTTTTTAAACACATGAAAAACATTATAAATTGAAAGATATAAATGATGAAAAATGACACGAGTTTAAAAAATTGTCATCATTTTTAGGACGGAGGGAGTATAATATAAGTCGAAATCAATACACTTGTATTAGCTGAAAAGGCAGCAAAACACACACAAAATATATATATACCAATCTAACTTTGAATCAAACCGACCAAACCAAATGTTAGTCACTACTACAATAAATCATAAATATCACAGCTATTGACTGTGATTGTAAGTTTTTTATCACGCTCCTACTACCGTGATGGATTTGGGTGTGATTGTAAGTCACTCTTTCTCTTTTATCACAGTTATAAGCTCTGATTGTTTCTCTTGGGCATAATCATTTATCTTTTCGGGGTGTGATTGTTTGTCACTTTAGATCACGATCTATAACCGTAATTGAAAGTCACCATAAACTGAGATGAAAAATCATTCGCATGATCTTTTCTATGTATCTACTAGACCATATTTTCTTATCATTGCCAAGTTTCGAACCCACGCACCCTTAGTTGATTTCCCAAACTTTTACCACTAAGCTATCTAAAAACTTCTGTTACATTAGGAAAACAAAAATATTTATACTTACTTATTAAAGTGAGAAAACTTTTTTTTTCCTTAAAATTTCCTGAATTTTTTGAAATACAATTAACATAATATTAAAATATATAAAAATACATATATAAACATTGTTTAAAAAATTTTAAAAATATGACAATAGATCTTTTGCCAATCAAAATTCGTTGTTGGTCACCAAAAAATTTTCTTGTGGCAAAAAAAATTAGTTTTAGCTAGTAAATTTAGTAGATAATAGTGTTTTCTGTTGTAGTGTGCACTTTGTATTTTTATGAAAATTATCACAAATTACAAATTGTAACATTACTAGAGTTTGCCCGTGCTTGAAGGCACGACGCAATGTGAAATCTAATTAGTGGCAATTGTGCAATTAATATTGTTTGAGAGAGAGAGAGAGAGAGGGAGAGCCGTAGGATTTATGGAGTAAATCAATAGTTAGGATTTATAGAGAGATAAAATTTAAAAACCTTTCTCTCTTATTATGTAGATATACAAATTAGATATTTTTTTTTTTATAAACTAACCATTTCAAATGGATTTTGTGTTTATATTAAATTTTAATTTTAATGGTGGCTTTCCAATTAGATTTTAATCATTTTCAGACAAGGTTAAGTCATAATAATATAATTGTTTTTTTCCCTAATGTGTCAAACGTATACTTGGAAACATCCGAAATATCTAAATTTTACTACTACAATAAACCATAGCTCGCCCACGTGAAAATTGGGAACTAGTGGAACAATCCGCCTGTCGTCGAAGAAATAATTGGGCATTAGTGGAACCCAGTTGTGGGATTTGCCTTCTCTCTCTCTCTCTCTCTCTCTCTCTCTCTCTCTCTCTCTCTCTCTCTCTCT
>BPLS01017200.1:0-12257 GCA_019656275.1 Rhododendron kiyosumense
CCGCTCATTCTCTCTCTCTCTCTCTCTCTCTCTCTCTCTCTCTCTCTCTCTCTCTCTGTGTTAATTATAGTACTGTACGAAATAGGAATAGTACCGTTTCATTTTCATTGATTTAAATGGATCATTTAGGGTGAACTACATATATTACCCCTAAACTTTACAAGACGTCACACATCAGCCCCCCGTTTTGTTTGCTACAATTGGACCGCACACTTTTTGAGGAAACATAAACTTCTATTGATATAGCTAAACCAAAAAACACAAAGGTAAAAAAAAAAAGAGAGAGAGAGAGAGAACAAAGAAAAATGCAAATGGGAAAAACGTAAAAAGCTAGCTTCACTGTTGGAACCCACAAATCTACATGTCTTGGTGGGCAAAAAATTCCTAATTGGCATCAAGCTATAGCTCGGTCTCGTCGCAATCGAAACCGCAATGACACATTTCATCGTTACTGTTGGAGAGCCTAAGAGTCCGTCATAAAAAATTGATCTGTGCCAAGAGCCAAAAACCTATATATAGGCCCTCTGAGTCAAAAAATTGTGAAGGTAAAAGATGAGGAACCCTCGATTTCCAACATAAATATTAAGAGATTTTCATAAATGAAACCTCACGTTAATCCGTACAATACCCAAAATAGTTCGACATTTCCATTTCCACAAATTACACTCCAATGCCCAAATGTTTACAATGAGTACATCTTTGGCTCTATGGCCCCAAATCAACATTGAGTATCAAACCAGAGTTAAGAGTTTACAATATTCTTTAATCAAAAGATTTACAAATAAAGTTACCAATACATCTTCCAAAAATAAATTACAAAGATGACTTAATAGCTCCTCAATGTTAGCTTTCAAAACCATGTCCACGCCCTAGCACTCCAAGCATGCAACTATGGTCTTGGGTTTGTACCTGAAAGTTGATATAAAGTTTGAGCTACACTAGTCCAGTAGAAAACTATAATCTAACAATGTATGCATATGTGATATAAGAACGGTCACAAGAAGAACAATGGCAATCGAAACCAATGAAAAGAGCAACAAGGGAAATCCAATTCTAATATTTCATTTCCAAAACCAATCACGTGTTTCATCATATAACCTTTGAAAACACCATAAGTCACAACGTGTCTTGTACATGTGTTGTGAGCCAAAGTTCTTACTAGGCTAATTAAAGGACCCCAATGTCCTTTGCCAAGCACTTTACCCAGTTGGGATGTCCTAAAGTATCAAATACGAGCATATAGCTCATGCCGGGCCAATTAAAGGACCCCGATGCCCTCTGCCATGCTCTTTATCAATTCGGGATGTCCTGATATGTTCTCGTTGTGTTCGTAAGTTTCAAAATCCTTTTTCCAACAAGTTTGTACCATTCAAACCCAACTTTGGTTTATAAAACGATTTTCGTAAAATCATGTTCAAATGAGCATTAAGGTCATAGATACGTTCAACGAAATCATTTGGTACGAGTAATCAAGTAAGGGACCATTTGGGAAGTACTAGAATAGGTTGGAAGTGATTGAGAACCAAATTGGTGAAGTACGAAGCACAACAACAAAAGTTGGAGATAAACAACAGGTATCGATACCAAGAAAAATGGTATCGATACCATTTGGTACAGAGACATTCCAGACGCAAGGGTATCAATAACAAAGGCTGAAGGTATCGATAATGAGTAAATTTCTGGCTTTTGGAACACAGAGGTATCGATAACCATACTAAGGATAATAATGGGTTTTCTAGGCTTTAGAACACGGTGTTATTGATAACAATAAAATTGTTATCGATAACAATAGCCTTCGAGCAGATTTTTAATAGATTCTCATGGATTTCTCATCAGCAACAACAACGGTCACAAACGAGAATCAAGCTACAAAAATAAGTCATAAATATATATTGAAAGTTAGAACTCCCTACCTCAAGATTAAAGAACAAAATCAAAGAGCTTTCCAAGCCCTAGCTCCAAGCCTTGGAATCGGATGGAATACACCTCCACCGAGCTCACATCGGTGCAATACGGGCTGCAATACGCGAATGAACGAAGGAATGAAGGCTGTTTTGTATGGGTTTTGAGTTATTTTGGTAAAATTTGGTAAGAGTGAGAATGAGAGAGGGAGAGAGGAACAGGAGAGTGAGAAGAGAGGAAAATGGGAAAGTTATTCCCTACCTCTCACACACACATGCTATATACACACTACACACACATGACACTTTCACCCCTCAAATGCAACATTTTATCACATTAGCTCCAATTCTCGATATTCCAAGTCAATTTCCTCCTTTTATCAATTTTACAAATTTACGGGTTTTTACACCCTACCCTCCTTTAAAAAAAAATTTCATCCTCGAAATTTAAACAATCATGCTCAATAAGTCATGCACCACATAGATATGCAACAAGTCAAATAACATAGAATTTTGATATTAAACACTCACATCGATTCATTCCCGGAATAGGTGAGGATATTTCTTGATAGACGCGTAAATGTTCATATATGCGCCCCTTAATTTATCATTGCTAAGTCTATTTATTTTATTACTTAGTGTTTTAATGCTTAATTTTTGTATTGTAGGAATTTTGGAGAATAGATTAAAATGCATTCCAGATCCTGGCTAGAGCTTCAAGAATTGGGCCTTAAAAATGTTCCAACTGTGCACGTGATCGTGAAGGTGTAATTGGCAGCAAAAGAATAGAAGTTATACATGTTATTTTAGTGGGCCCAAAGAGCTACCATTCTTTACTCCTAATTTTGACTTAGTCTTGGACTAAGAAAAGAAAAGAAGAAGAATTAGGAAGCCCAAGTCAGTTTCTCTCGGCTGTGGGCACGGCCCACCATATTTTGAAGTAGCCTTTAAGCCCACTTAGAAGAAAAGTGAAAAAATTAGGTCGGCACTTCTCTCACTTATAAAAAGGACGAAGGACGGGGACTACGAGGGGGGATTATTATTATTTATGTTTCAGTAGTTTTCTCTTACAGAGGAAACAAAGAACAGAGGTGTGGTGATATCTTCTTGGGTAATCACGCAGAAAACGACGAGGCTGCCAAACGGGCTGCATCAGGATTCTTTGTTCCGATTATTGTTTAGTTGTTCTCATGAGTTGTTTTTCCATTCAAGTTATTTTAAGTTTTGTCTAATTACTCGCACTCCGATAATAGTTTTAATTTTTGCTCTTAATTGAAGTTGTTCATTGGTATTCAATTAATTGTTATCTTCCGTTTATTTTCTTTCTCCAGTATTAGAAGCAGAATTCAAATTAGGGTTTTTTGTATTTCTTGTTCTATGCATAGTGAGTAGTCGTACAGGTAGGGTCGCGGGATAATTAGCACACCGTGACTAGTTCGGGCACTGCTCCTTTTATCAAACAATGAAAAAACGATTTTAGACTGAACAATACTCCCTGCGGACGAATCCGGGCATCGTCGGAGCCCATGTGAACGGGGGAATGGGCGTCCAAAACTCATTCTTCGCTGCGCATGGGTATACGGCGACCATACGGTCTCACATCTTGCGAGGTATCTTTTTGAATCTAAAATTAAACGTTTTTAAGAACTCCAAACAGAGCAGGTTAATCCAGACTAGTTACAAGTGCTATAAACCCTACGACCGTACCTCCTTTAATTATTTAAAAAGTACACTCATTTTCTAGGTATTAATTAATCTCCTAATCAATCGATAAGGGGTGGCTACCTAAGAGTCAGTTTAAATAAGTAACAACCTGAGTTTTTAGTCAGCACGCATCACCGTCTCTGTGGATTCGACTCCGGACTTATCGGATATTGTGCTACGTCGATCTCCGCCCTACGCTTGGGGTAACCCATTATTTTAGGACGTCGACTCCTCGTTACCCTGACTTTTCCACAATACTTGCACTAGTGGTACCGTCTTACCCCTCAACACTTGATCATGCATATCCAGGATACGTATCGGCTCTTCCCCATATGACGCATCGGCTTCCAATTCGAGTTCAGACCATTCTAACACATGTTACGGATCGGGTTCGTACAACCTCAACATGGATACGTGAAACACGTCGTGCACATTCGATAATCTAGGTGGCAAAGCCAAGCGGTACGCAACCTCCCTGATTCTCTCGATAATGTCAAACGGACCGATATAACGCGGCGAAAGCTTTCCCTTCTTCCCAAAACATGACAAGCCTCGACGTTGTGATACTTTAAGAAACACGTGATCTCCCACTTCAAATGATAATGAGCGACGACGACGGTTGGCATAGCTCTTTTGTCGGCTTTGAGCGGTTAGAAACCTTTGGCGAATCACCTTGTCTTGTTCGGTTGTTCTCTCTTGAGCCTTTAAAAGTCTTTGGTGAATCGTTCTCATTCTCTCGGTAGTTTCTTTGATCATTTCCGGCCCCACTAACGTAGCCTCTCCCAATTCGGTTCAACACACGGGCAATTGACACAGTCTCCCATACAAAGCTTCATACTGTGCCATCTTGATACTCGATTGATAGCTATTGTTGTACGTGAATTCTACCAACGGCAAATGGTCTTCCCAATTACCCCGGAAATCATAACGTAAGCCCGAAACATATCTTCCAAAATTTGAATTGTTCGCTCAGATTGACCATCGGTCTGTGGATGATAGGTGGTGCTAAACAAGAGGTTTGTGCCAAAGCAGTTTGCAAACTTTGCCAAAAATGTGCGGTGAATCTCGGATCTCGATCGAACACAATAGATACAAGAATCCCATGAAGTCGAATAATCTCCCGAACGTACAAACGGCTAAGCGTCCCCACAGAATTGGCAACATGGGATATGTAGAAAGTGAGCGGTCTTGGTAAAACGGTCCACGATAACCCAAATGGCATCATGTCCCTTCGGCGATTTCGGCAAACCCGTAACAAAATCCATCATCACATTTTCCCATTTCCACTCGGCCACCGGTAACGGTTGTAGCTCCCCCGCAGGTTGTTGATGTTCAGCTTTTACCTGTTGACACATAAGACATTTGGATACAAAGATCTCAACATCCTTCTTCATTTCTGGCCTCCAAAATTGCCTACGCAAGTCTTAATACATCTTTGTTCCCCTTGGATGAACGGCTAATGGTGAATGATGAAACTCTCGTAGGATTTCTTCCCGACACAAAATGGGTATAAATAACATCACTTGTTAACGTAAACTTCGGTCGGCGTGAATCATCCACCCATCTCGAGCTTTGCTGTTAAGGAATTTGGTATGAAGTTTCTCTGCTTCTTCATCGTGTTGTTGAGCCTCAATTACTCGAGTCGATAAAGCCAATTGCACGGTTAAGTTACACAACGTGACCCCTTTTTGAACCTCCTTGAAGTGCGAAGCATAATGGCCTAAATCGTTCACCATCTTCCACTCACGTATGGCTAGGCTTGCCAAGTGTATCGGTTTTCTACTCAATCCATCCGCCATAACGTTCGCCTTACCCGGGTGATAATGCAATTCAAAATCATAATCTTCTAAATGGTCCATCCAACGACGCTAACGCAAGTTAAGTTCCTTTTGGGAAAAGAGATACTTTAAACTCTTATGGTTGGAAAAGACCTCAAATTTCTCACCATAGAGATAATGACGCCAACTCTTCAAAGCAAAGACAACGGCCGCGACCTAATCGATGGACCGAGACCAACAATCCCCAAACACCCAAGCCCAAACCCCCACCCCACCAAAGAAAAAAACCAAACCACCGATAGAACCTGGGGAACCCAAGACAACGCTGCCTCTAAAAACCAAGCAACCCAAATCCAAGCACCCACCAAAACCAACAGACACCATCAACGAATAGACAAAAGATCCGAGACCACTCGACCACCACTGACTTACAACCCACCCCTAAATAGCAGAAGCCAACAACAAACAGCAGCTCCAAAACCAGCACCCAAACAACCTTCAAAACACCTGCACCTAGCTACCTAAACAACGACAAAGCAAACCAACAAGAGACACGAAACTGCGACACTACCCCGCCAAAGCTACTACCATCACCAGAAAAACGGAGCAAAAACAGCAACAAACACCAAGACAAAAAGATAAATGAAATCAGAACTCCATGGAGAGGGAGACACCTTCCTCCAAATCATCAAAATCGCCAAGCTCCTCATTTGAAACAAAAACAGATTACAACTTATATATATTAGGCAAAACAAAAATAAAAACAAAGATGAGATATTCTCTCATTTATTTTGCAAATTTCAAAACATATCACGGAAGCTCCAAAAGTCTTCAAGCCTGATGAGGAAGAGTGCTCCATGTTTTTTTCTCCCAATCATCCACTTGCCCTTTGAAACTTATCACCTCCAAACCAATAGTTTCTAACATGTTTTTGTACATCAAGCTTACTTTTCAACATCTAATTCTAATATTCTTAATAGAGAGCACGTTCAAAAGAAGGTTACGCAATATTTGGGGAAACATTACAACACAAAAAGCTGAGACACATGAACAGCACAAGGACAACCTATGTCACACATCAATTTTATTTCAATGATACAGCAAGTTTTTGATAGCTGCTGCCATGACTCAACAGCTGAAAAGTTTCTTCTCCTTCAAGCTTTCAATGGTTTCCTTGATGCTCTCCTTGAAGGGAATGTAATCAATGCCAAAGCTATTTGCTTTTTCACTGGATATCTGGTAAGTTGGCGAATATGGATTGTCAGCCGCGCACCTATACAAATACAAGCAATAGAAAAGAAAAAAATGGATTCAGGTTAGAAATCACCAACTGAAGAGAGTGAGAGAAAGAGAGAGAAAGGATGGACTCCCCCGTTAAAATACGAGCATCTAGAGTTATGAAAGGATTAGAATCTCTATATTTGTGAACTGGCTAATTAAGTTGACAAACTAAAAAGGATTTCTCCAAAATCAGATGATTCACTTACTTTTCTGGAAGTTGGATATCATGATAAAGCTCATGTAGTATCTTCACAATTTTAGAGTAGTGTACAGCACTCTCGACAATGCAATATCTTCCATTAGCGGAAGGTTTCAAATGCTTAATTGAACATGCGTGTTGGCAAACATCTTTTACGTTAACCCATCCAAATGTAGAATTTGGAAATGTTTCTGAACCAGCAAAATAAAGGAGAACGATTATTTTAAACGAGAAACAAAAACTAAAATCATAACGTTGAAGATTGCTCCCTCGTATAAGCAAAGAAGAAAAGGTGATGAAAGGAGAAAAATAGAAAAGGAAACAGAGAATTAGAAAAAACGACTAAACTCATTAGTCACTCGAGCCAGATCCCTTGCGTTTTAGAGGCAGCGTATCCCCCACTTTTGCACTTCTTGATTTCCACCTCTTGACAACATCTGTTACTTTGAAATTGCTTTTCCAAATTCTCAATCTCTATCCCCTAACTCAAAACACCCTAGGAAAGTGAAGGCTTCAATGAGGGAAGCCTCGTTTTCCTTGTTCCTTTCTTCCTTCTTGAAGCTTCTGACGATGAAACATAGGTTAGTCTATCTCCCACAGCCACATGACCCTCCTGCTACATTTCACCCACTAGTCGGAGCTTCATTTTGCCCTGCCCCGAGGAAACAATAAACTCAAGCACCATGTCATCCGAAACCTCACACTTCTATGACTGTTCTACCCTCTTCACCACTACCTTCCCTTGTTTTCTCTCTTGTTCCTCCACCAACTGTTTTCCATAAAAACATGCAAAACCAAATTGGCTAGTGTTGCGGGCATGCCAAGATTGGATTGCAGTCCAAATTCGTATCAAGGCCTGGGAGCCTCAATCTGACTGCTAACTGGACGAAAGTGCACTGCTTAAGGGTGGAGACCGTGAGGTGGTTCATGGGTTGCCTTAACGAGAAGGACTTAAAATTCCCTAACTGTTGTTAGAAAATGAAAAGAAAAGTAGATCAAGGCCTAAAACAAAAATAAAAGGACTTTATTTATGGTTTAATAAAGTCTAATTACAAGACAGGATAAAGTTAAGCTAAGTTGTATTGAGTACATGCTGGACTTTTGAAAGTAAAGGAAATTGATAATGAAATTGCAATGAGCCATAGGCTTTGATGGTCGTAGACTTTTTCAAGGCCTTCAAAACTGCAATTTATAGGCAGGAGCTTTAGGCCTTCAGCTGCTTCAAATGCCCCAATACATGGCTGCCATGTAGCCCTTTTGAGCTACTTAAAAATGCTCCAATGAGAGGCTATTCTTTGACCAAAACGTGCTCTTCACTCCAAGGAAATGGCCAAGGCTTGAAAAATCCTTCTTTCTTGCATAAAACTTTGCAAAAAGGCAAAAGGAATTTCGACTCTTCCAACATCCAGGCCTTTTGAGCTGCTTTAACACTCCAGCTACTGCTTGAATGGACATTCTCTGGGCCCACCAATGCTGAAGACGGATACTTCTCCGGGCCTTCCCACCATTATATTAGTCCATGCATCTCTTGTGGGCCCTTTAAATCCTCAAGTTTGATTTCTTATGGAAGAAGAATCAAGAAATAAAGGATCAACTAGACCTGGGTAAGCTGCTTGTGAACAGCTAGCTTGCTTAAGTCTGTATGAGTCATTCACCAATAGCTCCAAGGGCTGCATGTACGCCACATGTCCTTGGCCTTGCTTCATACTGAAGGATGGTGACTACTCAGACCTACCCAGCAAGAACATTCTATAGGCTTTTGAGCTGCTTCTGAGTAGCTTAAGGCATTTGCTTGCCAATTAAAGGCCATATGTGACGTTTTTAAGGAAGTAGGCCCATCTATCAATTGGGCCTGAACTTGAGGTGAATCATAGGCCTCCATTTTCTTTGTAAGCCTTGTGAGCCCAAGTCTGGAAAGAAAATTTGGGCTTTAATTGATTTAGACCCACTTAGAAGGCCTTATTATTTTTAAGAACTAGCTTAGACCTGGATAAAATACTCAAATTTAGTGGGTCAACCCACGTTTTCGGCCTATCTTGGGCTTGGACTTGGGCTTGTGATAATTAATTTGACCTGAGCCTTTGCAAAACTCCATTCAGTCAATGGCTTCCGAACCGGCCCCATTTCGTGGGCAACTGATTAAAAGGCTTTTCAAGGCCAGAAACTGACTTTCAAGGCCATCTTTTAATCCATAAATTCATTTTTTACTTTTTTGTCAAAAATGGATGTAAACACCAACACACCTTGTACGTTCTTAAACCACGACCCAAATTGCACCACTATCTAGAATGAATCCCAACAGCCCTAACTGCCATAAGGTATACAGTCTGGCAATGTGCCCTTGCGTCATTTAGCCTGATTCTTAACTACAGCAGAGAAAAGTGCTACCAGAATCAGCCGAATAAACTGTCAGATAGTGTAAAATTCTGACTTTTAAAATTCTAGTCACGTGATCCGAATAGGAACTCGAAACTCTAATTTAATTCTAATAGTAAGTTACGCTACGCGAAGTGTATCGTGATCCGAATGAATGTGTGAATTCTGATTTAATTTTGTAAATACTATGGGGCAATGGAGTTGCATCTTTTATACGGCACGAGTTATTCGACGTTGGAATCTTTCCATTAAAACCGGACACCACCACGATAATCCCCATACTTTTATTAGTCTATGTTGAATTTTTGAGATTTTTCAGAGACCAAAATCTGAACGCGTACGGATTGAACTCGCGCTAGCGGAACACGTAATACGTTGTGTCAATAGGGGAAACAAACAGGTGTCATACTTTAACCTGTTTCACCATTCACCGTTCATATATCAGACAAAAGGGAATAAAACCCTATTTTATTTTACAAAGCAGAGGAAGTGATTAGGAACCAAAATAAAAAGAGAATTAAATATTGGTTGTGTTTGGTTGAGAGTTTAGTTTAGTTTAGTTTAGTTTTGGTAGTGGATATAGAGAGAAATAGAGTAATAATTGAAAATATGGGTAATGATTAGAGATAGATAGAGAGAGATGAGAAAGTAATAATTGAAAAAATATGGTAATAATTAAAAAAAAAAAGGATAATAATTGAAAACAAAACGGTGAACCGAGCAAAGCAGTAACAGAACTTCTGTTCTATACTGGTCCTCCATTCTGACGGACGAGCCGTTCGCCGGAAGACTCCATTGCCGAGCTTCCTTTTCCCTCTCTTCTGGTAATCTCACCTTCCCACTCTCTGAATTTTTATTAAAATAGGTATTTCACATATCTATATTAGAAAGAAAGTGGAGTGAAAATACAAGACACCCAAATCACATATAATACACGCACACCACCACAAATTGGCAGCCCCGGCTGCCGGCGGCCACCCTGTGCTACTTCCTCTCACCTTTCCACCGTATCTCTTTCTCCTCACCCGTTCGCCGCATCCGAACCCCTAATATTTTCACACAAGCGAAACTTTCTTCGGCAAAGAGTTCGAATTCGAGACTCGCCGCCGTAATGAAATCAGCCCTAAAAATAGGATCTTAAAAGCCTAATTTGAAATTCTTGATTGTTATTGACTGATTTTAGACTAAGATTTAGGGAATATTGGAAAAATTGAGGTATCCACTTGGATTTCTAAAATTTACGTGAAAGAAATAGAATGCCTAAAATTAGTAGAGAAATTAAACTTTTAGTGCACTGATTGACCCTAAATTGTCTAAAGAAGTATTCTGACTTTTAAAATAAATGACACTACCCTAGTTATCGACATTACTACCTAAAGTAACTAGTTAAATTTCGGATATAGGGATCTTAGCTAACATCAGAACATTACGTGTTTAGGTGCAAGTACTGTGGAGTGAGGTGAAGCGTGTAAAGACCGTTACTTCTTTTTGGTGAGTTGCGCATACCTTGGTTACATGTATTTTCTGAAATTTTGGAATGAGATGCCATTGCTTGATTTTGCTGGAAAATATGGAATTTGAACTTCCTACTTGGTTTAATTGATGTTAATGCATGCGATGGCTGGTTTATAAATCTTTTGAGTTTCAGTTAAATTAGACCATGGCAATATGTTTTGGAAACTTGAATTTTACTTGTTGCTAGTACATGCTCGTAATAATATGATTCATTCGAACGGCGTCCCAAGCACAAGGGGACGGGTGAAGATACTAGTGGCGTGAAGTAATAAGGTAGGAGATGAAGTCAGGCATCACCGGGTAATGATATCTTACCACTCTGAAATGAGGTAGCTCCCCAACCAACTGGCAAAAGTACCGTTGAATGCTATTATCGCTTAAAAGTGCAAAAGTGGAAAGAGAAATGAAATGAAAAGGGTCCATCTCTTGGACCAAAGAAATGAGCTTGCGGACTAAAATGCATGTACTAGACGTTCAATGAAATATTTGGATTGTTGCCGTGAACGATTTTATAAATGTGGGGTATTTCCATGGTCAAACTTGTAACTTTGGTATACGTTTCTCACCCGAGCTTCGGCTTATGAAAACTTTTCCAATTTTTCAGGTTAAGGTAGATAGTAAGATGTGGACTGAATGGGGTGCTAGAATAACCGTGGTGAATCATGTGTAGCCTAATGGTTTGTAATTATTATATTTGTACACCTAGAAGCTACGCTTCCGCATACTTTGCTTAGATGGTTTATAATGATAATGATATGCGAGAAATTCCTAAACTAGAATATGTGCAAGCCTTCGGCGGCTTAACACCCGCTTGGCCGATCATGACTTCCAAGGTAGGTTTTGGGTCATGACAGATAGATTTAAAGGGGAATCACAACCGGGCCATGACTCCGAAGAAGAAAATCAACATTAAAATTAGGTAACTATTACTTTTTCAATTCAACAGAAATATAATCTGATGTTAAAAAAAAGAAAAAGTCAGAAATATACTCCCACTAGTATTCACTTTTCTTCCTTGATGAAGATCTGAGGGAAAGTGTGGCCTCATGCATAAAAGAGAACAGATTATCTCTATGGGTCTATGTGTATTCATAAATTGGCACACATAGAATAGTGAGCGCCTACAATTTATGAGGTTCAATATTTCAGCAGCACTAGAATTGAGTGTTGGCTGCAACAGAGGACCGATGACCATGGCTGGATTTATTCCAGCCACCTCGATTACCTTTTCTTTCACAAACTTCCAGGCAGCATCCTCAGCTAAAGTCTTTGATAGCAACTACCACAGCTGGTAGCAGAAAATAAAGGAGATTGGCAAAGGCAGACATATAACCGATTAGAAAGAACAGCCATTGTCATTTCATATTATCCACAGAATAAAAGCATATACTGCATCTCCATGTGAAACCAAAGAAAAAAAATCACGGGCAATCATGCGCGTTGGTTGAGAACATACAATTTGGACGTTAAGAACCAATGTAGGTATGCCGTTCAAAAAAAAAA
>BPLS01017202.1:0-20094 GCA_019656275.1 Rhododendron kiyosumense
GTGAGCACGCGGTCGTGACTCTCACCCGAGTTATATTGAGAACCGGTAACGGCCTTAGTCAAGGGTTAGAAGATCCTTAGACTTGCCTCTTTAAGTCAATCAAAGCGTTTACGTAGTCTTTTACCTTAGCAATTTTCATCGTTTCAAAGCTTCACCAAGTTGGCCGTCTTGAACGCCGCGCTCTACCATATTAATCTACAATCCAAATTAAGCTATCATCGAATTCCCTGTGGTACGATCCCGGTCTTACCGGTTTACTATGCTTCCGACAAACTAGCCCTACGCTTGGGGTTTCTATTCGACCTTATTTGAAGGCAAGGTTGAAGGCTAAGCAGACCGCTTGACTAAACAACATGTCAAGGAGTTAACATCCCTCGATTAGACCAAAATGGCTAGGTTAGTTTGATTCCGAAAACCATGATTTTAAGCCCGGAGGATTGACAACCAAATAACCACCTAAATCATTGGAAAAGAGTAGCCTGAGACTTACCCAAGAAACTACTCACACATATTAAAAAGACTAGAAATCATGCTAGAAATGATAAACATGTTTAATCAACGAAAATGGAAATAGACTTGAAATTAGTAAGGATCACAACCGTAACGACAACATTAATAAATGAGAAATTAACATAAGACAAATACTTACTTGAGTTCTTAATAAATTAAGCTTGAACAACAATGGAGAAAATACTAGAAAGAAAACTAACCTAGAGCATAAAGTAGTTATGAACTAAAGTGAGGGAGAAGAGTATTTATACAACTCATCTTCTCTCCCAACAAATATCCTATAAACATACTATAAGTAGCAAGTATTCCATAAATGGAAGCTCCAAAAAGCAGCAAATATCTGGCCGAAGGCTCATGGTATTGATACAGATTAAGCAAAGTATTGATACCACGCTACTAAATCGAAAAGGGCCATTTCCCCGTAGCAATTCCGTATCGATACGGGATAAGGCTGTATCGATACAATATTCTCTGCCTTCCCTCGAAGCTAATTCGTATCGATACAGATTAAGGCTGTATCGATACGGGGAGCTTATCTCCAGTCTTCAGGCCAGCCTCCAAATCTCAGCACCTGATGTCTCCCAGCAACTTCCATAACTCCACAACACCTTATTTTCATTCCCTAAACTTAAGTATAGACTACATTTTAAACATTTCTTTTACCTTTTATTTACTTTAATTTATTTAATGAAAAGAAGAAAGTACCCCCCATTTGGAAAACAATGGTATTACCAGAATTTCAAGATTCCAATTAAATCAAAATGTCAACCCCCCACTTTTAGTACAAAATAGAAAACTGCACATTTTTCTCAAGAGAAAATGGTTCGGAACATGACCTTACTTTTCAAATAAAACCTTGCAATTTCGGAGTTACTCTTAGAAAAATTTAAGGATCAATTACAGCCATTTTTTATCTCGAAAATTAATACTTTTTCAGAAAGTCATTTTTCCATACTTGGACAGATTTTAAGGGGCCGACATGGTCTTCGGGTACTCGGAAGCACTTAAACCATCCATGGCGCCAAAATACCCCTTATTTGCACGTTTTACCTGAAACACACAAAAACCTACCTTACGTGCAATATCGCTATAAAAGCTAAATAAACACAAGTTAAAATAACATAAACGGGACTAGTCGTACCAAATATCTACAGTATTGGGTGCTCATCATCCCGCGCCAACATCATTTGATTATTTGAAGACTGTAGATAGAACATTAACTGGTTCTTATAGAGATGCTGCAATAGCACTTGGTCTTTTAGAAGATGATGACAGCAACAAAAAATGCATGGCAGAAGCATCTTTGTATCGAATGCCAACATCACTCAGACAGTTATTCTACATAATACTTCTTTATTGCTCTCCTACAAATCCTAAGGAACGCTTCTTAAAGTTTGAAGATGATATGGCAAAAGACTATCTCTCAATTCAGCATATGACAAGGGATGACGCACGCCAAAAATTGCTTCATGCAATCAATTCAGAGCTTGAATCAAGTGGAAAAAATTTGGCCCACTTTCAATTATTTGACTTGCTCACACACCAAGAGGAAAAAAAAGACATTTGTAGTTAAATACAAGATGAACTAAGTATTCCTATATCAGAAACAGATATTGTAGCTGTGACATTAAATCAAGAGCAAAGGATTGCGTATGATCAAATACTTGATGCTATCTTTAATTCCATCCCTGTATGTTTCTTTATTGATGGACCCAGTGGAACAGGTAAAACTTTCTTATATCAAACTATCCTTGCAACAGTTCGTTCATAACAAAAAATTGCTCTAGCTACTGCAAGTTTTGGAATTGTCACATCAATCCTTCCAAATGACAGAACAACGCATTCAAGATTCAAAATTCCAATAGATGATGAAGGAAAAATTTGTTGCAATGTCGAAAAACAATCTGGTATTGCAACACTTCTTAGAAAAACTATTCTCATTATATGGGATGAGGCTCCAATGGCAAAAAAAGAAACAATTGAAGATTTAGATTCTTTGCTACAAGACCTAATGGAAAACAAACTTCTTTTTGGTGGCAAAGTAATTATTTTGGGAGGAGATTTTCGATAAGTGCCTCCTGTTATTCCAAAAGGAACAAAAGAAGATTTCATGAACGCAAGTTTGATCAGATCTTACATTTGGCCATCTCTTACCAAAATCAGACTAAAGGAAAATATGCGTGCAAAAACAGATTCAGCTTTTTGTGATTATATTCTTCTCATTGGAAATGGATTGGAGCCAATAAACCATGAAGGACAGATCAAACTACCATTATCTCTTGTTCTTCAGCCAACAATAACAGTCCCATCATTGGACGATCTCATACGATTTGTCTTCCCCTCCTTTCAAATGTATGCAGAAAATCCTCTTTCTATTACTGAATCAGCAATTCTGACGCCAAAAAATCAAGCAGTTGATTAAATAAACGAAGTCATAATATCCAAATTTCCAGGAGAGCAAGCAACATACTTCAGTTTTGACGAAACAAATGATCCAATGGAACAAGGAACATATATAGATTTCTTGAATTCCATAACGCCTACAAGAATGCCACCGCATCATTTGGTTCTCAAAAAGAATTGTCTCATACTCTTGCTCCGCAACATCAACCCTTCAAAGGGATTATGCAATGGCACAAGATTAATATGCAGACAATTTCAAAGGCACATCATTTGTGCTGAAATTGCAGTCAGGGAAAAGAAAGGAACACAAGTCTTTATACCAAGGATTCCCTTAAAACCAAACAAGAACGAATACTACCCAGTTGCTTTCACCCGAAAACAGTTTCCAATTCGAGTTTGTTTTGCCATGACCATAAACAAAGCACAAGGACAAACCTTAAATACTGTTGGTGTGTACTTGCCACGACCAGTTTTCTCACATGGTCAACTTTATGTTGCCCTATCACGTGCCACAACAGCAACCAAAATTAAAGTACTCTTGGAACCATCAAAAGTTAATCCATCTTTCCTTCATACTCTCAATATTGTATACAAAGAGCTTTTAACTGAAGCTAAATCTATATAGTAGTATAATAATTAGTACCTGTAAATACTTACCATCTTGTGCATAAATAAGCAATCTTACAAAATAGGTACTTCTATGCATTTTCACATGCATTCCTAGAACATATACATACACAATATAGAATTTCAATCCAAGCATATACTATTACTATTCTTTTGCAGGAACAATGCTTCTAAATATTTTGACACTTGACAAAGTTGGTCCTCAGAGCAAGAACTTCACAGTCCACGTAATGGTTACAGAAAAAGGCTTGGCAAAGTCAATGAGCAGCTTATCATCAAGCTATCAAAAATTGCTCTTACAAGATGCACAGGTAACATAACTTCTCATATCTCCATAAATTTTTTTCATTCCCCAATTTTTCAATAAGCAAAAAAATTTGATCCACTAAAATATGTTCTAGGGAAACAAGATGCAAAGCAGAATTTATGGTGACAATGCCACCAAACTTAAATTGTACCATACATATGCTATTACAAATGCAGTTGTCAAAAAAATTAGGGACCAATTCCGTTTCTTGGACAAAATGCACCAATTAGTCATCAGTGCAAAATCGTCTGTTGAAGAAATTAAGATTGATGGCTTCTCGTTCAGATCACTTCAGTTCAATTTCACTCTACTTAGCGATCTCAATATATTGATCGAACTGATGCAAAAGTAGGTAATCTTTATGCTTATCATTCAAAACTTTGTACAACATCAATGCTAAAGTATAATTAATCCAAAATAGGTAAAATAGGTAATCCAAGATGCAAAATAGGTAATCCAAATTCTATGCAGATGTTTTGTTCGCTGTTTTGAACGTTGGTCCATACAGAAAACCAAATTCATCATACATAGTTGATCTCCAAGTCATAGATACAAAGTAAAGTAATACAACCAACACATATTTTATGCATTCACTCTCAAAAATATACTAACAAAAACTCTAAACAAAGATGAACAGTATGGTCCCTACTACAATTTCTCTGTGGGATCAGTTTAGTGAATATGAAGCTCAAGAATTCTACAAAATACAAGGCCCATTTCCAGTTGCAATTGGTATGCGCTTGAAGCTATCAAATACTACGATAAATTCACTCTTCTTTATGCTTCAACGACAGTTCAAAGTTTTGTCCAAGAATCTTATTTTAGCTAATTGCTTAAGCAAACACCTTATATCTAAATTGTGGAACTTTTACATGTTATTCCTCTAATTTCAATGTTTCTTGTGGAATCTACAAGTCTTACTATTCAGAATACAATCTTCAACCTATCTTCTTCTTCCTAAACTAAAAAAACCATGTCTGTATACTTTCATTTACACTGAAAGTTAATCTCAAAAAGAATAACAAAATCAATTTTTATGCTTTTTCCTTACAGAATTCTCAATAAGAGTCAAAGCCAATTCAATACTACATTAATCTTATTTGTTAACTTAGCTAATCTTATTTCTGAGACTTGTGCATACATCAACTTAGCTAATCTGATCATAAGAGCAAGTTTTGCCACTGCCGTACAACTTTACTCTTAAGCCTTTCTACATTAACTTCATGTACAAAATATTTTCCCCCCTTGTCCACATGAATGCATAAAAATTATATTATTCAATACTATTTACTTCCTTCTACACCTTATACTCAATTCCAAACTCTGACTGTTGCAATCTAACCATAAAAAACAGGTGGAAGCCTAGCAACACGTGGTCAATCTGCTTTTATATTCAATCCATCTTTTCCAGAAGCAATAACACTTCGCAAATGGTAAAAACTATATATCCAAACAAAATAAATTCAATCAAATTATTTCACTATTTTTTCAAACCCCTCAAAGTGCATCACAAATGCTAAAAAAATCAGCAATCTTCCAACAGCAAATCTACAAAGTGCTGCTCATAAAAAATCTACTGATGATGACATCATCTCAATTGTTGATTTACCAACATCAGTAATTGAGGTAATTAATTATAAGAATAGCATAATTCAGTTTAACTGCAGTATATCAAGACATCAATTCTTAAACATAGCTACAATCTCATTCTTTCTCTTTATGCACTATTCATGTCAGCCTGAATATCCAAGCGTGCAAGCCACCGTCAAGATGGTTGACTTCAATCAGAATTTTTACTACTTGTCTTGCTCAATTTGCAATAGAGCCACTTATGCTTATGATGATGACAACTTTTAGTGTAACTATTGTGACCAAAAAGTGCCATCATTACCCAGGTAACAAACTTCACTATTTACACCTATTCACTACATACCATGTATCTAGCATTCTGTTTGTCCCTTTATTCCTATCATTTTATTACAATAATCTTTTCCCAAAACAACAAGAAGCTACTTTTGTGATTAAATCTCATTCACCATTTTTCCTTTTGTTTTGCATTGGTATACATGAGCACTCATGCATTATATCTGTTTGCTTATGTTACAAACCATTGAACTCATCAAACTTTTCTATATCATTTCAATTATACATCTCATACAATGACTTTGACATCATCCATAATTGTACTTTGGCACCAAGTACATCGCTCCACCCATCCAATATTGTCGGCAACTAATAGGCTTTAGCATAATTTTTTTTTATTTAATGGGACCCATCCATTAATCGAACCCATCCAGTATTGACTTGGTGTATATGTATTTTAACTTGAATACTGTTTATAAGAATAACTTAACATGCCATTAACATAAAGACAACAACATATAAACATTTCGTCACATGACAATATCTATTGTCTTGTACTTCTACATCTTAGCTAATTGTTTAATGCTGTTAGAAATGTGCTGTAGTTCTTTCAGCATTCATAGCATCATACATTCCATAGTATAAACCTTTGGAAATTAAGTTTCCACTTCTATCCTTTGCACTTTTTTCTGGTCAGTTATTGAATCTACATGCACCTTACGTCAAAAAAAAGATAATCATGCACTAGCCACAATTACCGGTAGCAGAAATTGAAAAACTTTTTGTAACCTATCCACTTTATTTGTGCTCTATTGTTCATACTAAAGTAAAAAAAAACTTATTCATGAATGACTACACTAAGCTAACGCTTTACCGATAGCTTGACCACTATAAGAGCAATCCTTGATGCTTCTAAGATCCATACATGCTAATCCAATTCATGCTCATGTTCAGAGTTTTAGCACAAAGAACCTCTCATTAAATGTAAACTATCTACAGGTTCAAATTCAATGTGGAGATAACAGATCAAACTAGATCCATTCCTGCCACTGTATTTGCAGAAAAGGCAAAACAGTTTTACAACATCACCGCAGCAGAAATGGTCAATAATACAACCAATGTACGTTATATAACAACGTCTCCTCACTACATTAACTTGCCTGCATTCAAAACAGCAAAATCAACTCACATGAAAAACTGCGCAGGGTAATCTGTCAGTTGTAATGATTCAGAAACTATCCACTCCCAAAGAATGGGTCTTCATCCTAAAGGCATCCATGTACACATATGGAGCAATTAACCAATGTGTCTTCAATGTCCACACTCTCTACGACACAATTCCTGATTAGCAAGCACTTGAACAAGCATCAAGCCAAAATCTAGGCCCAAACACCCCGAAGAAGCGTGGAACGAATGCACTCTCAACAGCAGACTCACCAACAAATGAGGATCCCATGGAACAAGATAGCCCTGTGGAGCCTTTCAAGAACAAGCTGAAAAAGGAATAAACCTATGAAAGAAACCTTTTGTTCTACCTCTTAAAATACTAGACATTGCAGCAAATCTTTTGGTGTCCATAATTTGCAGCCATGTCTACTATTCTAGCTACAACCCTTTCCAAAAACTCAAGACAAATCTTTTGGTTCATGTTGTTTTATCATGAAGATGTATCAAACTCCCTTTTGGCTAATTGGCTTTGCCATAACTTCAAAGTATTACATATCAAGTTAATCAGCTGAAACCTTTATCAATTTCTTCAAAGTCCTTGCATATGAGCATCTAAATTTCATTTTTTCTCATCCATTCCATGTTTAGGTACTTACATCTAGAATTTCTATACTTTCATACAATCAAATTGAATTTGCAATACTTTGATACTTGCTCCTATTTATCCAGGCATGAGACACCTCATACCAATAACAGACACAAGATACCTCGTGCTAGCACGAGCCTCTAACCTGGTAAAATCCTATAAGCAAAAGATGCCCTCACTCATCACAATACTAGGTCACACCTCAATTCAATTTCTTGCACCACCTCCACCAACCAAATCACCACTTCGGCCAAACCACGCACAGTACACATAAACACACACACTCTCTCTCTTTCTCTCTCTCTCTCTCTCTCTCTCTCTCTCTCTCTCTCTCTCTCTCTCTCTCTCTCCATCACGCCACACCCACAAATAAAACCCATTGCACTATCTCAATATCAGTACTCGATCCATATACCCGATTGTGTTTCAAAAGGAGGCACGAGAGATGAATAATATTCTCTCAAGTGAAACCCAAAGAAAATCTCCTTCCAAGTTTTGGCCACCATGTCTCTCTTGCCGCATCTCTCTTACTGCATCTCTCTCCCAACGTCATATGTTACCTAATTATTACAGCCCTAGTCTCACATTACTGACTCACGTTCTCCCCCAAATAATAGGTAACCACTTAATAAAAGTATTTAATACGGTACATGTAGAGACCCATGATTTTAAAATTTTGTTGCATAATAATTTTAAATTGAAATTATGCTCTAATGTGAGAAATGATGTGGAAAATGCGTTTTGGGGCTAATGTGTGTTGGAATGATAGATTGGGAGTTGGTTTGATACAACAATAAGTGGATGGGTGATTGTGTATTATATGTGTTGTATATATACACATGTGTATATGGGTTGAGAACCACACAATTATCTCCCCCTCCTCCCTTCTCTCATACACCGGCCTATCTCTCTCTTACCTCCCTCTCTATCTCTTGCTCTCTCTCATTCCATGCCCACAAAAACTACTTGGAATCACCTCATATCCATCATTTATTCGCGAGTTGAGCTTGGAATTCATGGGTTGGAACTTGGAGAAGCGTTCTTGAAGGATTTTGAAATTTGGGAAGAGCTAGGGCTTGATAAATCCTTTTGATTTCAGCTTTGATAATCGAGATAGGAAAATCTAACTATCTTTATATGTTTATGAGTTGATTTAGTGCCTAGATCGTGCCTTGGATTGTTGTTTTGGATTGGGGGTTTTGTTCTTGAAAATTTGCAAAATCGCTACTCGAAAGCCTCTGGTATCAATACGCACTGATATGGTGTATGGATACCTCAAACTTACATTTGAGATGGGTGTTAGGGTATCGATACACACTGAAATGGTGTATAGATACTAGGACCTTATGGGACAGTTTTGCCCATGCTGCTCCCACTTCAATTGTTTGGACCCCCATTACTTCTAACACCTTCTCAACACCTCCGAACTACTCCTTAATATCGAAATATGTATTCTTTGGGTCATTAGATGTTCTTTCGTTCATAGCTTCGTGTTGAGCGGAACTTGGATATTATAGTACTTACGGTTAATTATCAATATTGAATGAGATTCAAACTTGACACACTTTTGATCTTTGCTCGGAGATACATTTTTATTGAGCTCATATCCTATCGTTCCATTCCATCTTTGTTACTTTTTGAGACTCTCATGTTGTGGTTCCTTCTCTAGGGTTATTACACACGTGTTCATGAGTTTGATGGTAATACTTTATGTTGGACACCTAGTAGTGAAATGTTTGAATATAGACAATCGTGGAGTATTGGAATGGGAATTATGATATGTTATGAATGATCTGTGAATGATGGGACACTTGAACACAAACTATAAAATGATGATGATAACGGGAAATGTGAGATGATACAGTTAACCAATAAACTAATATTAAAATGGTGATGTGACGAGTTGTTATCAGCATGAGATAGGATAATGCGAGATGGGGCGCGATCGAAGTACTCATAGATATGTAGGTGTCACTCTCATAATGATCATTGTAGGGTTGACTCTATTGTGAAGTCGTACTGACATGTTTGCATCGTGAGTATATGTGAATGTGGGAATAGACCCAGGTAAAGTCGTGGTGACCCTATTACTCTGTGAATGTGGAAATAGACCCGGGTAAAACCGTGGTGACCCTATTACTCTATGAAAGAGGGAATAGACCCGGGTAAAGCCGTGGTGACTCTAAGGGCGAGGTTGGTTGTATGAAACTAAGAATCTGAATATCATTGTAGTATTTGGTGACCAGAGGAAACAGATTTTGTGGGGGGGGGGGGCTGTCGGTTTGACTATGCTATTCTTCTTATTGTTTGTTGTTTGACTATTCATTTGGTATAGCATTTGGCAAAGAGACATAATTAACTCACTGTAGTGTGACGCGTTGAGAAATACCTAAATGAGCATCCGCAAGTTAGGCTATAAACGAGAATCTGATTGTAGGGGCAAGGTAGATGACGAGACGTGACATAAAAGTAAGAGGGTTGGTAGGAGGGAATCCTTTGAGTTCTTAAACGTCTTGACTATGTATTATGCTCATGGTTGGTTACTTGCCATTTTCTAACGATGTGATCCTCTTCCTTTGCACTTGTCTTCTCATATATACATAATGTTAAAGTAGATTTTTTTACTTGGCTAGTGTAATGCCCTATCATTTTCAAATACCAAGTAGAGGCAGTGACATGGGGTGTTGTGCTTACATGTGATCAGACATTTTGAAAGCGTCTACGAAGAGTTGATCTCGCATCTCTTATAAACTTATTTTTGGAAGATGAAATTGTAATCTTATTACTTTTCTTAAATGAAGGATTACTGTAAACCCTTAATCCTCTTTTAACAATCCACGGTGGTTTGAGGCCGTTAAGCCAATGATGTAAATTTAGAAATACTTTGGAGTTCGGAAATGATTTGCGAACGACGGAAATAAAATGTCTTTTGGGTAATATTTGTGTTATTGTGAGAATTTTATTTATGAAAAGTCTTTAACATTTATGATGAAAATTGAAGGTATGACAGTACAACACTAAATACTAAAACTATTTAGACTTGTACCCCAACACTATAATAGTGCCGACAACAATTATACTGTGGAGAGAGAGAAAATATCAATTAGGATCTAAACTATAAAATCCTCTCTTTTTTTATTACAAAAATATAGTTAGTAGGAATAAGAAAAGACGGGGTGTAACATTGCCAATCACTATCAATAATCGTCAAGAAAATATTGACAATTTGTCAATCGGTATAGATTATTGCATAGCAAGAACCATCTTTACTAGTACAACCTGTATTTATGCACGAATGTCTAATAGCACGCTTCGCCTTACTGCATAACCTCTCTTAATCATGCAAATTGCAAACTTCCATGATTCGTTGCATGACCCATAATTGAAATCTGTAATGCAAACATGAAATACATGAAAAGAATTGAAATTATTTTCATTGAACGAAAAATGACTGTCATACAATCAACCTCCTCGGATAATCTCTTTATAATTTCATCGTTTCTTTTCAATGACAACTAGGAAGAGGCAAATAAAAATTTTCACCTTTAAATTCCAGACAATAGTTAACCTAAAATCTATTCGGAACAAAGTTTACTTGTAAGAAGCTTCATCTTGTCCCTAGGTCTCGGATTCAGAATCTTCTATGCATTACAAACTCTTACCTCCCAACTTTAATCAGGCCCTGTATTAGTGGACGGTGGAATTGATTCCGAGATTCAGTTGAGGCATCCGAAGCCCAAACAATCTGAGTCATAAGAAAAGGGAAGAAACTTGAAGTGCATAGTCCTTGACATACAACCCCTAACCCCTTGATAAACTCCAAAGTCTCTCGTGAACTGTTGGATTTGCGGCCTTCGATAACCAGGAGGTATGTACAATCGTTTGCTTCAAGAAGCACAACTTTAATTGCAGTCCTTTCCATTAATAACCTACGATCTCAGATTAAATTATATCCGATGAACACAGATGACGTTCACATAAATGATAATTTCTTGAAACTTTGCTCAAGCAGCACTACGATTTTAGCATCATTTCAATCTACATATCCTGTAAGAAACGGTTAAGCAAGCCATCTCTAAAAGCCCAGAATTCACTGCTAAGCTCTGTCACCTATAAATAGATTGCCTCAGATGAAAACAACTTACAAAAAATGGTGCTTAATAAACAGCTCAGACAAGGAAGGGAAAGGGTAGGGAGAAAAAAGAAAGGGAGGAAGTGAAATACAAAGAAATAACACCGTGTGATGAAATTTTTCTGAAAACTGCTAAAATCACTGGACCCATTCCTTCGGATTGATGCAAGCATCCAGTAGTTTCCATTCTTCACTACCCTCTTCTGGTTTCTGCACACAAGACATCGAATCCTTTCATTAGAACACCACAATAACTTTCATCTTTTTGTTACATCTGGAGTTCAACTATTCTCATGTTAACCAGATAATGTTGAATAATAAAAGCTTACATGGTCATACTCCCACCGGGCAGTTAGTGGAAGAGAAACAAGAATACTCTCGATTCTGCCTCCCGTCTTGAGACCAAATGTTGTCCCCCGGTCATAGACCTTTTCAAAAACAAGGGAAAAAAGAAGGAAAATCAACCCACGTTATAAAGTTATAAAATGTATATGTACGGAGATTTGCAGAGCTAGTTTTGAGGTATGATACCAAGTTAAATTCTACATAGCGCCCCCTTCGTAATTGCTGCCATGCCTTGTGCTGATCAGTGAAAGGCAAATCTTTCCTCTTCTCTATTATGGGTATGTATGCAGGAACCACAGCGTTCGCACATTCTGCAGATATCACCCAACAAAAAATAAGTACATTACAAGAAGGCTTTCCATAACCAGGGAAAAACAAAACTGGCTCATGTACATGGCTTGGGTGTTGGTGTATGTCTAAGGACAAGTCAAACATATAAATGGACGATACACAAACTGATAGGTCCCCAAATTTGGATAAGGGTACATGGATAAACTAAGCAATTATTTAGCAATATATTGATTCGTACAAACATGAGTTGAAATGTTCACCAAGAATGTCTGTTTTATGAAATGTTGTACCAAAAACATGGTTAAGTCAATTAAGGTTCCAAAGTCCATACTCTTTAATAAGTAGTACGCCTTATTAAACTTTCCTTATTCGACTCCAGCCCAAAAAAGCAGGAGTACATTACAACACTAAGTGCATGCCATAATTGCCCAACCCAAAAAGAGAAATACCAAATGTGTGTTACAATAGCCAACAAAGCCGGCAGGAGATAAATGCATCAAAACCCATGTCCAGCTTTAAAATATTATGTCTTGTACATTCATAATGCTCCTCACTCTCACAAAAGTGTTTGGGCTTCACTTCCAAGTGTGTGGACCCCACACACTTTTGTGAGAGGGAGGAGCATTGCTCCTCGAGCATGGAAAAATCTCTCCTTGTACATGTCTGATACCCACACCAGTCTCATAGCGTGTCAACAAAGGTGTTCTGCTCAGAATGGCGAATCCATGTGACAAAAAAGTAGCCCTCACAGGTTTATTTCAAAAGAAGAATCAGGCATCCACAAAGATGCATTTGAAAACAACAATTTCATCGAAAGAGAATTTTTTTTCTAAAACTTCAAACAGACACCTTAAGCAATTACCAGTGGCAAAAGAAAGCAGCATCTCCTGGTCACAGTCGTTAAGATCATCAAAAAATATTCCTCCAAGCCCTCGTCTCTCACCCCGGTGCTGCATATAATGCAAACAGTCAGCTTAAAGCTAAAATATGGATTTAATTCTGAAAACCTTAATTTCAAGTCTCAGTCAAGTACAATAAGGTGTCCACATTAGCCATACAACAAATTTAAGACAGCCTTTCTCCACTACAGGAGAAACTGTAATCCTTAATATCACCTGCATAATTGTCAACAACGACGATCCAAAACCTAGTAAAAGTTAGATTTAGTATCAGACAGAGTCTTCTTGACAGCGCTGCTAAAAACACCAATCTACAAATGCAAATCCCTTTTAAAGTGTGACTTGAGATATATTCACATTTCATAGTCAGACTAAAATAAGTTGGTGATTTCATATTTTACTCCAGGCTACATCATTTTTTCTTCTTTCGAGAAGAGGAGAACTTACTCTAACCTACAAATAATGCACATACTGGCAACCAATTTGAAGAACACCTACTCTACCAAAGTTGCCAATCCCATACAGGTTAATGTACCATTTTTATCATTGTTAGTGTATGTAGTATGTACCAGTACTCGCACGTACCATATCTGATTTCCCACTGTTGGTGTTATACTGTTATACATTATCAAGATAAACTATATTAAGATTAGATAAAACATTGGATGACGACTGTTAGTACACGTTGTATGTATCATTCTAACAAATTCAATGTGTTGTCTGGCGTCAACATGTTTATGGCCATGATTATGATAACATTTCAACATGATCAATCGTATACGAAATATTGAACAATTCGAAATTTGAATTTCTAATTCTTTACAAATCCTGCAAACTTCTTTTAATCCTTCAAATCTTTTCCCAAGTAATTTCAAACAGAATCCCATCATCACTCTTCAAAAATCGGAATGGTTTGCGATGTTGAATTAAATAATGATCCTTTATCTAATTGGGTATACACAGACGATATAAAAGAAGTGTTACGTAAGAAAGATTAATTAAATATAGGACAGTTACTTAAGTGAATCTAACGAGTTGGATTTATCTATAAGGAGTTCTCTAATTTAAGAGGAAACCAAAATAACACACAACAAAAGGTTCAAACATAGAAGTAGAATTGTATCCAAGTTGCATGCAAGCAATCTCTAGTAAGTTCGTTCTCCGAATGGGAAAATGGAATACACTTATTCTAATACAGAAGCACCGGGTCACTAAAGACATTTATTAAGAACACACCTTGATGTAGAAGTAATCATCACACCATTTCTTGAACCGAGGATAGAAGCTAGAGTCAAATTTGTCACAAGCTCCTTTTTGCACCTACATAAGAAGGATAATGTGAACCTATCCCTTCAGTTTGTTTCGATAAATACTCCTAGGCCAACATTCGTGCACTAGTAAAGAACAAAAGAAATCTGCTGCCAAAGCTATTCAAGTGCAAAATGAGGGAAATCAATGTTGGCAATTCTTATGTTTCAGATATGAATGTAAAACCACAACTTGAGAATGTAAGCAACAACTTCAGTTGCAATTCCTCCACAGGCTAACTTGTAAGAGTTCTCAGAGTGACTCTTAACACTTTGAATTCTAAGTACGCTATTGGGCTTCTGTTCATTGGTAAGAAAACTGCATTGCCATCTGACAACAGGAATTTTGTACCAAGGCCCTTAGCTCTATTGCCAAAAAACAGAATTCAAGATTTTGATGCATTCTTATAGTACCGAATGGAAGTGCTGGACATCCTCCTCAAAGATGTATGCAGGTGTCAGATCGGTACCTCCACCAAACCACCATTGTCTTGGTGCTCCTGGAGTATCTGCAATCATTGAAATGAATAATAAACACTGTGCAATTCATAGTGCTACATTTTGCAAGGCACAAAATGACTTAAAATATAGACATGCATTTAAATTTTCAATGACACAGCCTGAGTGGGACTGTCAATCAGCCAGCCTAAAATGGGTGAATAAAAGAATTACATGACTGTGTTGATGTATTGGGACTATATGGCATCTCCAATAACTATGTTTGTTAACATTCTTGAAAACGTTGATTAAGTAATTATAATGGGGCTAGCCAGATCTCAGCTTAAAGCCATGAAAAAATCACAAAGCACAATCAAAATTGGAGAGGGAGAGAGAGAGAGAGAGAGAGTAAATCCCTAAATTACTAATTTTCTGGAAAATAAGGATCTGAGCAGAAAAGGATCAAGCTAAGGCTCTAATTTAGATTTTATAACTCTGCAAAACTGATTACAATGAGTGTTATCACAAGGGGTTCACATCAAAAATATCCAAGTTAGCTGGCAGCTGCACTTGATAAGCAGTATCATTCATCTTGCTCAAAACCTTCCAAAGACCTAATATACTAATAGCCATGAGGCTGCCTTTCTTTCCTAAAATCCCCGACACAGGATTCCTTACTTAGACACTAGTCCATGTACCCTATTACAAAGAGACTAACTTCACGTACAAGCAAAAGTTGGGACAAAAAAAAAGTTATTTGCTTCTACATGGAAAATTAGTAAAGGAAATTTTTTCTCCCCTGATTATTTTGGGGATTAGTTCGGGGCGGTTTCGGGGACACCTCTAAAAACATCTCATAGTTCCCAATTAAATTTTGATGATCCGAGCCGCTCAATGTGATCAGAACATAATTTTCTTGGAATTCGCGAGAAATTACCAAAAAAAAAAAGACCAAGAAGGGCTTGATCTAAGTAGTTTTTAGCTCAGATTTGATGAACAGTTCAATTAAAAACTGCTCAAAACAAGCACTTCCCGGTCATATTTTTTACTAATTTCTCGAAAGGCACCCTTAAAGCACATTCTGCACACATTGAATGGTTCGGATCATAAAATTTTAATTGGAAACTATGAGATTGAGATTTGGGGTTTTGGGGTGTTTTTTTAGATGTTTTCATAGTTATTTGGTTTTTTTGACTCTCTCTTTTGTAGAAGCTGCATATGGACTTGGTCCTCTTGATCTTGATCGGTTTGAGATTTGACCGAAAAAAAGTACAATCCTGTCATGAACATGGAAATGCAGAAAACCTTACATAGAGCGAAAGCATAACGCAAAAAATGCAAACATAGAGATTAGAATTGAACCCAAGACCTCCCAAAACCAAGGCTTTGATACCACGTTAAGTTGCCAATTGTCCCAAAAGCTTAAGCTATTAGAAAATGGGATGTGATTTTGGCACTCCATTTTTAGCCCGTGGCACTCCACTTTTTGTTTTGCAATCTCACATGATCAAGACACAAAGTGGAGTGCCAAAATCAATTTCCTTAGAAAATATGATCAACAATGTGCATCAAGCTATCATCTCATCCAATGACTAAAACCCCAAAATTCTTCAATCCTTCTCTTTAATCTTCATTCAAAGGGGTCAAAACAAAATTTTACAATTTGTTATGGACACATGATTGAGTGGACGACCAAATAATCTCCACCATAAGTCTAGCCACCACTTCTTGGTTTGCCATTTTATATATATTTTCTAGCTTTATTTCGACCATGGGAGGACATCTATATACAGGAGTCTTGTAAAGCGAATTACACGTAAAAAGGCATGTATGAATGATACGAGGATGACGCTGAAGATCAAGCCCTGAGAGTCCGCGAAGAACTAACTTCTCAATATTTTGTGTTCACCTCACATGGCCAATAATACACACCACGCTGCATATTAAATTTATTAATTCGAAACCTATCACCGGATGCCTCCTAAACAAGCATTATTAAGTAGGAACATATGGATCAATCCTTAGATTGGTGTACTGAAAAAAGTGGTGCGTGATCCACATCGCAATTTCGGTGATTCCAATGTGATTCTTGCTTTCATCAATTAAATCCAAGATGCGAAGTAATTGCTCAGTAATCAAATGAAATCATGTGTCATATCATGAATCAAATGATGTTGATAACAGAGCCACAAGGTCTCCAAAACTCAACTCTCCACAGAATAGAGGAAACATGTCTCAATCCAAAGACTGCAAGGCTCTCCTAAATTGATTTGAGAGTCTTGGGACTATGATTCAGAGTCTAAAAAACTACAGAAGTTTGATCAACTACGAAATACTAGACCGAATAAAAACTGCAAACGGTCAACAAGAATTACAACCCTACAGCTAATGTCCAACTCTCAGAAAGCCTCAATATTTACTGTGGGTGGTCAATGGTATATCACCATGCATCCATGTATGTCAATGGATAAAAAAGCAAATGAACTAGCAAAACAACACAAATTTGCAAGAATTAAATGCATGAGTACCTTTTGGAGCATCAGTCTCAAAATACCGATAATTGAAATGCAATGTCGGGGCAAAAGGGTTCTTTGGATGTAAGACCTGAAAAAACAAGAGTGAGAATATACTAAAATGTAAAAACCAATTACATAGGTACAAGGATTAAAAAATGATGTAACATTAAAGTAAAATAAAAAGTGATTAAAAAATTATAGTTTGTATTGTGTTCAATCTGTGAACTGTGAAATCTAAAATTGAGAAAATCCATTAATTTTTTTTTTATCAGATGTCCCTGAAGGGAGTGGATGGACTCGAAACAATTAGGTACTACTATATCGTTCACTGGCAACACAGTGGTAAAAGGAATGAGAATGGTAACTCTTTGGCCTCCCAATGTACTACTTGCTGTTTATATAGATTGGTGGAAACGTGGAACAATCATTCCAAACGAAATGTATATCCTATCATTTTTTAAGTCATCAGATGATCAGAATCAATATCCCAAGAGAATGACCGTTTCATTCCATCTTCATTTCACTCAACCATACACTGCCTTAACTCAACATAAGAACCCAAATGAAATTTTCATGAAACTAAAATGTATACGCATATAAATTCAATGACAACAAGTAATCGACGGAGACAATTACCGAGCTGATCCCTGCGGCGAAAAACGGAACAGGGCCGGGTTTCTCCTCCGAACCAGCCGGCTTGGCAGCCCTATAAGCTTCAGGCGGCATAACTCCGTAAACCACAGACACATTCACACCAGCCTTCTCCCAAACGGCACCGTCCTGCAAAACCCTACTTATCCCGCCGCCGCCGCCCGGCCTCGACCAGACATCCTCCTTGAACTTTCCCCCTCCGTCCACGGCCTCGATGGCGGCACAAACCGTGTCCTGCGCCTCTCTTATCATCGTCTCGAACCGGGCCCGGACTGAATTGTTGCCCGAATCGGAGGCCGGAGACTGGCCGTCGGATTCGCGGAGGAATGTGGGGGGGCGGTTGGTTTCAGGCCTCTCCTTCTCGATCATTGGAGAGGAAGATTGCGATGCGTGCAATCGAAGAAGGTTGGTTCTTGTTGCTGTTCTAAGGGTGGTCGTTAGGGTTCTAGTCCTAGTCCTAGTCCTGCCTAGGGTTGATGAACAAGTAGTAGTAGTGGTAGAAGTAATTGAAGTTGTTGAAGAAGAAGAAGAAGGAAATGTAGCAGGATAGGTAATTGGAAAGGTAGTGGTAGTTAGCATGGCTGTTTATCTGTCAATGTTTCTATGGAAATGGAAGTTTCAGAGGAGGGTTGGGTTGGGTTGGGTTTTTCTCAGGCTGGGGGTGGCGTTTAGGATAAGGCGGGCATGCCCACAGTTTACATGTGCATACAATGGGAGAAATCCACAATTACTACTTGCTAGTATTTGACTTGCAATTTCTCATTTTATTCAGGGCTGGGAGCAGGGTGTGTTTTTTTTCCTCATTTTTCCAAGCAGGTTAGGAGGAAGGGTCATCAATTAGCCCAATGGCCCGCAGCCCGTCCGGCTCATTGGGCTTTTATCTAGTCCGAGAGTGTGAAACGGACGGGCCATCCCGGTCCATAGTTTGTAATGGGCGGGTTCGGGCCTATGAATTTTTACTCGGCCCCGCCCGTGAGCCCACCCGGTAGCCTGCCAGTGGTACCCGCCCACGAGCCCACTCATTAGCCCAAAATCCCACAAAATTCTTTCTTTTTTCCCATACCCAAGGAAATTTAAACCCGCCCGTTAGCCCGCCTGCTCGGCTGTTGGCCCACTCATTGGCCCACCGGGTTTTTGGCCCGCTAGCCAGTCAATTGGGCTAGTCCGAGGGCCGGGCTTGGGTTTCAATTTATGATAGGTAGTCCGGCCCGTCTGACACACAAAAAAGTAAAAACCCGATCGACCCGACCCGCGAGCGTGCTTGGGTAGTGACTTAGGACCCTTAGTTAGGAGGGTAGGTAAGTTGTTTTATAGTCCTGAATCACAAACGATCTAGACAGGCTCAAAATTTGGGCCTCTCGTAAGAGGACCAAAAAATATATCATTTGATTGACAATTTTTGATATTTTAAAACATGCCTTACTTTGTCGTTTATTACTTGTTAATTACTAAGTTCAATTGAGTGTTATTTGAAGTATGCTTTCGTCTTATTGTAGGATAATTTGCTGAATTAGAAAAAATTAGCTAATTTTGACGTGTTGGCAATTTATAATATGGCTAGTGTTATGCAATTGTTTTAGACTTTCTAATTTCTTTTCTTAATGTTGGGGCATCAATATGTTATAAAACACAATTAGGAATGACAACGGGGTAGGGCAGGTTTTGATGTATCCTGACCCTAAAATTTTCGAATTCCCCCCACCTCGCCTCGAAATCCGATCTGGTAATGGAAAGTTTCCCATTCCCGCCCCTATCGGGTATTAGGTTTACCCGCCCCGTCCCGTCTTTTATTTTTTTTCCTCAATTCTCAATCAGAAGGAAGAATGCAAAAATGAAAGAACTCATGTGAGAAAAATAATCTTACAACAAGTTCAATCCCAAATTTTCTTAGCATAATAACAAAAAACTAAGCAAGTTCATCCATTTGCCAAGAAAAAATCACAAATGTAGGGAGGTATTCCCGAACAGATAAGATTAGTCGCCGAACACGTG
>BPLS01017205.1:0-18800 GCA_019656275.1 Rhododendron kiyosumense
CCCAGAATCTCAAAGCGGCCCACAGCAGCGCCGGTCGGATAGGCACATGTCGAAGAAAGCGGAACGAAGAAAGCCCGTGATATTGGAAATTGAGCCAATCAACGCTTAAAAAGGACACTAGCCAAGGCCTGATCAGTGTTGGGAGAGGGTTATCCATGGGCAAAGCTGAGTATATACTGAAGAAGGTGGGTGTTTGACGCTGTAAATACCCTGAAGTGGGCATCCCAGCTTTATAGGCTCTCAAGTTACCGTTGCAATTCGCATAAAGCATGGAGCCAAGTAACTAGTATCCAAAGCCACATCTAATCAAGTACTCTGCCTCCCCTGAGCCTTCAGAAACCGTGTGAAGACCGTGTGCGAGTAGAAACAAACTCCCCCTGAAAAAGGACAGTCGGTCAGTTCAAGTGGATCTGACTCTCAGGATCTTGGCGTACGCCACCTTTTAATTGGCGTACACAGGGCTTTTTCGTGATTGGCGTACGGAGCAATACCTTTGGCGTACGCCAGGTTGGTAAACCAGAAAACAGTTTCCAGCAGCTACTGCCTTCGCATGGTCGCTTTTGGTTCCAGGGTTTGCTTTGGCCATTTCAGGGTTCCCCCAAGTCTTAAACACCATTTGAGACTGCAGCGAAGTGTCGGAACTCAAAAGCCGCGCCCATCGAAGATTTTGGACCCCCGGAGGCTCGTTTCAAGTTCAAATCAAGGATACGGAAGGTCAAATCTCGTTTTGAGGGGGTTTGCCGAGTTTTGTTATACCGTACACGCCACATAGGCCTTGTGTGACTGCACGGGGGTGTCGGTTTCAGTCCGGGACCATATCGAGTCATCCTTTGCGTCTTATGTCCGTTTTTGCGACATTTTTAGCTTTTTTATCGGTATTCGCCGTATGCCGGGGTGCTTTTGCCAATTTTGGCGGTTCGTACAAGTCATTGTGCGTCTATGGAGTCTTTCAAAAGTGTCAGTTTCTTCCGTTTCGGAGAAGTACGGATTTTGGCCTATTAACGCCTATTTTCCCGTATCCTCCGCGTGTCTGGGGTATACCTCGTATCCTAGGGCACTTCTGTCCGTTTTTGTTCGAGCTACGCCTTTTGTGCGCATGTGCGAGTGTCCGTGTCGATTCAGAACCATCGTCAATGCATGTTAGATATTAGGGGACGTTTCGTTCGCTTCTTTAAGCACAAAATCCAATAATTGAAAGAATCAAGCGAACAGGAAATGCAGATATTATTGCTACCATGTCAAAACCCTAAAAAGCAAAAAGTAGGAATGTATCAAGCGGCACACCGGCCCAAGCAAGCTCAGAAGTATCAAGGCACACTTGCCCAAAAGTCAACAGGCACGCAGGCCTCGTATCCAAAATCCAAAATGTATGAGTATCAAAGTCAAGTCAAGACAGCAAAATAGACTAAGGCTCAGTGATAGCCCTCAGTCGTCAAAAAGGTCCTCGTCGTCCTCTTCCTCCTCGCTTTCCACCAGCTCGCGCGGGTCTATCCGGAACCGGGGATCACCTGCGGAGTCAGAGCCGCTGCTGAGAGACGTGCTCTCCTCTTCTTCATCTGCTTCCTCTTCCTCTCTCCTTCTCTTTTGCGAAGGCCCCTCAGCAGGCCTCTTCTCTGCAGGTCTCTTCCTCAGCTCCCGGCGGAATGGGAGATCCTCGCTAGAAGGCGCAATCCGTACTCCCCTCTGAGTACTCGCCGCTGGCCGGGAAGAGCTCGGCGCTATCTTCTTCTGAGGAGGTGGCCTCACGCTTTTCCTTCTAGGAGCCGCCCTAGCCTGCCCCTGCATTGCATTTAACTTGTTAATATTTGTGTACATATTGCATATATATTAAAAATGTGAAAGCAGGACGTCATTCTATCAAAGTTTCAAAGTCATACCTGAGGCCGCACAGTAGGAACTGGAGCTGGAGGTGGATAGTGCAGCCGCAACTGGGCACCGCTGGCAATCCTGTGGAACTCCTTCTCCATGGCCTTCATCAGGCGCACCGCCTCTCGTACCCACGTCATGGGAGCCTGTTTGCATTAAGCAATCAAGTCAGTTTGCAAAACAACTATGCATATGCAAGTCGAAGTAAGGAAAGTACAGGGGATGCTGAGTATCGTACCGGTCCTGTGATCTCATCGGGCTCTCTCCTAGCCGGCTCAAACTGCAGAGTGGCCTCCTCTCCCTGAGCGTCCCGCACAGCCAGCGTCCAAGAAAGCTGAGGAAGTCCCGTCGCCCTAGCAGACTCACTCCTCTCCCTCGGACGGGCAGTCCTACCGCCTTGTCCACGCCTCTCCTCTCCAGCAGCTCTAGCCTCAGCCTCTACAGCTCCGAGCTCGACTACCCCAAGTGGCCCCGCCAAGTATTGCTTCCGATAGACAGCGTAGTCGCGCCCAGGCCGCAAGAAAGCAACAAGACCCGCCGGGACAGTGAAGCGCTGCAGCTCAGCCAGCGTGTACTGGTCCGTGTGTGAAGCCCGAGGAGGAAGTAGACCAGGCACGACGAACTCCGAAGCCCCAAGTGACTGCCGTGTCACCCGGTCCCCTAAGTACCACTGCCATCCAAAGATCGACTCCAACAGCACTCGGCTCGCAGCTACCCCTCTGCTCCGGGAAAGGTACTCCGGCTCAGCCTCCGCGGACCTCCAAGGATCCCACTCCACCTGCAAGTGTTCAGCAATCAAACAACATGAAGTCAGTCAGCGACAGCATTAAAGCAATTCAAAGGTGACAGTAGGCAGTAGAAAGTTCAAGTTTTACCTGGGTACCCGACAGCTCGTCAAGGTACGCTCGGAAGGCCTGGAGGCTACCTCTCGCCGCCTTCTTGCCCCTATGCGGTGGCCCCCATATCAGAGCACGGGGAAGCATCTTCAAGTCCGGGCATGTATTCTCCGGAGGGTACATCTTCAGCACCTCATAGGCCCATAGCTACAAGTTCAAACAGTCAGTCAAAAGCATCAGTGAGGCAGTTACAATTCGAAAGAAGGGAGGTTACTTGAAAAATAAGGGTTCATAAGCGTGGTTTCTTACCTCCCACACCCTCCAGTAGCCGGCGATCGCTTTCTTCCGCCGAGAGAACTCCCCCATGAAGCTGTAGCACGTCCCTAGAGCTGCACCTCCCCAGTCGTACCTCGCCGCCCTGCGCAAGTCAAACAACGCCGGCAAGTAGGCCGCGTGCACCGTGGACCGCTTGTTGGGGTACAGTGAGGCCCCGAACAAGTACAGCAAGTAGGCCCTCGCCATCTGCTCCTCCTCCTGCTCTGAGCTCGGGATCCTGCCTGTCAGATGCCAATGGAATTGATCATGGGCGTATGTCTCTGAGATGCCCGCCGGCTCGAAGCCCAAGAACCACCGCAGCGCCGCCGGATCCTTGTGAATCCCCGTGTCAAAAGGGATCGAATCCCCTCATACCCGCAAGCCCGTCAAAGCAGCAAAGTCCGCTGGAGTCAGAGTCATCTCCCCGATCGGAAGGTGGAAGGTGTTGGAAGTATCCCACCACCTCTCAGCCAGCGCCGTGAGCAGGGCGTGGTCGCTGAGTGTAGCCGTCTGCGTGAGGATGAACGGCCTGAACCCCGCAGCGTCAACCAAGGCCCTAACCCGCTCGGGCAGCCCCTGGTACAACTCAAGAGAACTGGCAGGACCGCCGTGCCCTCTCGTGCTACCTCTCGTCCTCTGCACACCACAAAAAGCAAACGGGCAAGAATGCATCAGTATACTACAGCAAGCAGTCGCATCAAGGAAAATCACAAGTCTAAACAGTCAAGCCAGAATCAAAAGTCGCATTCAAGGGCCGATTCAAGGTCTACAGTTACTATAAGGTCGAAACAGTTTATTTCAAAAGCACGGCATTTCATATGCGCGGGGCATTCTTTCAAAGTCGATTCTTTTCTCAAAAAGAGCATTTCATTCAGTCGAATCAAGGGCTTAGCATTCTATTAGTCGAGTTCAAGTTCCAATATCAACAAGTCGAGGCAACCTACAGTCGATTCAAGTCCGTCACCACATGGTTCTTATCAATTCTCTAGCAATTCTACAGTCGAAGTTCAAGTTCTCGTTGGTCAAGTTTCTATCTGTCAAGTCAAGCTATCAGGCATACAAAGATCACTACATTATCAGGGTACATGCACAAACAAGCTACGCACAGTTATGATCAATAAGGGACTTAAATCAAAAGCAAGTTCAAAGAAATACCTGCGCCCAATCCACTGACAAGTGCCACTCGGGGTCCCTCAGCACAAGCTCTGCGTCGTAGTCATCACGACGGGGGACGTAGCTCTCGAACCCGGAGGGTACGAACAAGTGTGGCTCCGGAGGAGCATAAGTCCCAGCATCGAAAGCCGCCCGGCCTGAACCCCGCAGCGCCTCTGCCCGCTCCACCGCCCGCTCGCGAGGCAAACCACCCTCCTCCTGGGCCTGCTCGGCCACCTCTGTCTCCTCCACGAAGGCTTCCTCCGCAGCCTTGGCCCTCTCGGCCTCAACTCGCAGCCGCTCCTCCTCCTGAGCCTGCGCGATCCGTCTCAGCCTCTCCTCCCGGGCTGACATCACCGCCTCCACCACCGCCGGGTTCTCTCTCAACAACCGGTCGAGCACCTCCTCCGTCACGAACTCCGCGAAGTCCCCGCGCGTAATGGGAATATGCGCCGAGGACCCCGCCTCTGGTCTAAACTCTGCCGACCCTATGGATCCCTCAATAGAAGCCTCCTCCTCCGCCACAATGTCCTTACCCCTCGCCGGATCTCTCCTCGGCGTCTCCGGCTGGTCATCACCGCCGACAACATCACCGCCGCCGCTGCCGGCCCCGACTGGGCCCAAGCCCGTGACCACCAGACCTTCTACCCCACTCCGGGAGTCCAGACGACTCACTCGTGGACCCCCTGCCTCAGCCACAGCTGGCGTACGGTCGGTCGACCCCGCCGTACGCCACCTGTCTCCGTCGGCCACCTCCGTTGCATGGCTGCCATTTACGTCGCCACCGCCTGGGACCTCTGCACCAGTGCCCGATTCACTCCCCCCAGTGCTTTGATCGTCGATCAAAACCCCCGAGACCTCGATTCCGTGTCTTGGCCGAGCCTCCTCTCCACCGCCGCTGTTCCCGCCACTACCGCCGCCGGTCTCCGCCATGGATGAGCGTGGGTAAGTGGGTTTTGAATGGAGAAAGTAGGAATGTAGGAGGATGGGGAGATTTGGGAGAAGTTTTGAGATTTGTAGAGTTCAAAACCGCAGAATGGCGGTTCCCATTCGTCGCCTGCAAGTTATACGACGTAAGGACCAAGCTGGGCCGGGTCTGGGCTTGGATCTGGGCCGGACTCGAAGGATTTCTGGCGTACGCCAGGTTTGGATCACCGTACGCCACGTTGTATTGGGCCGTGGGCCCAAATACCATGGACCAAGTTTTTTTTCCTTCTCAAATGGAAGCCCGGATGAACTAGATGCTTATTTTGTACCCCTGGTGGACTGTGCTCGAGCAGAATCCCAATCCCAATTCAATCAATCAACGGCGATCCGTCCGCCCAATTCAATCAGTCAACGGCGATCCGTCCGCCCAATTCAATCAGTCAACGGCGATCCGTCCGCCCAATTCAGTCAGTCAGCGGCGATTCGTCCGCCCAATTCAATCAATCAACGGCGATCCATCCGCCCAATTCAATCAATCAACGGCGATCCGTCCGCCCAATTCAATCAATCAACGGCGATCCGTCCGCCCAATTCAATCAATCAACGACGATCTATCCATCCAATATCAATCAACGGCGATCCGTCCGCCCAATTCAATCAGTCAACGGCGATCCGTCCGCCCAATTCAATCAGTCAACGGCGATCCGTCCGCCCAATTCAACCGATCAACGGCGATCCGTCCGCCCAATTTGCCCTCCGTGAGCAGCAATCTTTCTCAAATCTGTCTGGCTGAATCCACCCAATCAGGTTCTTTACGATTCATGTCGTTGTCGACCAAGCACGTTCTGTTTTGGATATCCTCAAGAGGGTGTCTAGAAAACCTTTGACGTTACTTGTACCCGATCGAATGGTGCTCCAAGTGCCGTCAAAGGGGGGCTCCTGTAGACACCCTATTCTGGACCATCCGGATCAGCACGTTTTCGGTCTTTTCGCTCATTATTTTTGGCCCCAATGATGATGAACGGTCGAGAACTTCCCGAGGTCGAAGGAAGGTCGTGAGCTTTGTGTGTTGGACCCTCCTCTTTCAAACCATTTCAAACCCCTTCAAAACCCTTCAAATCCAGAGCCAAATAAACCTCAGCAGGCCACACCTGGCTTACGCCACCCTTTCCTTGGCGTGCGCCAGCATTTTGCCACGTGTTGGACATCGACCGTTGACTGAGTTTGACCTGGCGCACGGCGGCTTAAAGGTGGCGTACGGAGGGTCAAGGCCGGTCAAATCACCGCTTTTCTATCACGTGCTCGAAACCTTGTAACTGCCAAAGTACACTGCAGGCCCCCTGATCATCCCTTTCTGCAGGGCCCGTCCCCCTCTCTCTCCTACACAAGCCATCACCTAGTCCCATGCATTTAATGCATGGGAGGCTACTCCCTTAACCCAACCAGCCCTTAACCCTACTGGCCAGGCCTGGTCTCAGTCCTCTCTCCCCCATAAATACCCCCCTTGCATTCATTTGCAAGGGGTTAACAACATTAACTCTCCAAGTCCCTTACCCTCTCCTTCATTCTTGCTCCCTCATTGCAAGAAGAGAGATAGAGAAGTCTTACACACCCCTCTCCACTCACCAGCCAATACATACCTTCCATCTTCAACCCTCAAAGCTCACTCCCTCTCTTCCATCTCTTGCACAAAAAGGTATACCACCTTTGTGGTGCTCTCTGTTTTCAGACCCTGAGGGGAACCAGAAAGGTTCTGGCTAGTAACTGATACTAGACCAGGCCTTCCTCTGGTAAAATAAATCAGTCGTGATGGACTATCTATGGCGCACGCCAACTATTCTATGCCGTACGCCAGCTCTGGCTGTATGAGCACAGTTGGCGTGGGGATCATGGAGAGTCTATTTAGTGCTCTTTTCCTTTATGTCATCACCATAGCATGCTAATAACCAGTTTATTGTTTTCTGTACTTTAGAGCTTTTGATGTAGCTTTCAATACTCGTACTGTCTTTACATTTTAAAGGCCTCTGGGTTACTTCTGGTCATGATCCAGAGCCCGGATGATGTAAAGCCAAGCACTGACCAATGAGCAAGCCTGGCGTACGGCCCCCCTGGGGTGGCGTACGGCATTCTTGACACAGGCCAGTGTGTGGCCCTTATATCACAGGTCCGTCCCGGCCTTTTATTTCTTCCCCACTCTGTTTATGGGGTTCTTGGTGCCTTTTCTTGGCTTTTAGCCATTTCCTCTTACCCACCTGCCTGTAATATGTACTTAAAATCATATACTGAACTGCGTGGTTTGTCCTGGGTGTGCACTGGTCCATTCCAGAGCCCAGAGGGTTGAGAGCAAGAGCCGTGAGAGATCAGAGAGGTAGTGTACGCCAGCCCGAAGGTGGCGTGCGCAGGGTGTGTTGGCGTGCTACGATTCTGTCGTGGCGTGCCAGCACGTCGCCTGCTCACGCACCCTGAGAGCAGCGTACATCATCTTACCGGACTCTTCACAGTGCTTGTCCTCAATCTATGCTCCTATGTTTAATTCAATTCAAGCAAGCAAACCATCATCCATAAGCATTTTATCATATAACTGCAAGCTGTTACAGTATTAACCCCTATTAACTGTTCCCCCGCCCTAACTGGCTAAAAATGATCAAATGAGAGAAAAATGCAAACGTTTTACAAAATGCCCGAGTAGAGACCGATCTCCGGATTGGGCGAGAGGGGGTGCCATAAAACCCTTCCCCTCTCGTAACCTGGCTCCCGAACCTCAGATATCGAAGGTGACGACGGACCAGTTTGCACCTCTTCAAATCAAATCAAACCCCCTTTTTCAAATCAATTCAAAAACGTAGCAAACGTTCTCGAGTTCGGTTCCTTGGGTGCCTCACCGCTAAAACCCGAGTGGCGACTCTGAATCGAAGCGTTTCGCCGCGCCGTATTTTCAAAGAGGGCCGCAAACCAAAATCGGGCGATTTTCGGGGCGTGTGCCCACAAAAACAAGTGCAATTACTAAAAAAGACTTAGAAGAAATTCTTCGTAGATAAAAAGGTCTACTTCTACGGCAACCGATCGACCAGCTTCGGCGCCTGCAGTTCTATCCCATTTCAATCAAATCCCAGTCTGCCCCTCCTCAACAACCTTCCTCGTCGCTCCCTCAACCCCGCTCTGAGGATCGGCAATTGCCTGAACCAGCATGTCATCTTCATCTTCTTCAGGGGGTAAAGGTTGGCACTCTTCCTCGGTGTAGGGGAGGTCGAGGCTCGGAACGACCGGCTCGGGAAGCTGTTTCAGAAAGCCGGACTCGAGTTGTATGGCCATCACCCCGGCCATAGCGTCGGCCCCAGCAGCATATCCGAGCTTGAAGAAATCCGGGAGCCGAACTTCAAGTTCATCATTGACCATCTTATGAGCGACCTGGGTGTACTCCAGCGCGGCACGTTTGATACCGGCTTCATAACCCTTGGCGTCGGCCTCCCGTAATTTCTCTCTCTCTTCTTCCTGGACTCTCTTCAGCTCGGCGCGGACTAAGTCAGCAGCTGCTTTGGCGTCGGCCAGCTCTTTCTTCAAATTCTTCACCTCCTCTTCCTTCTCCTTGACCTGCTGATCAGAGGTCCTCCACTTGGCACGAAACGAGTCTCGATCAATCCTGTATCGCTCTCGTTCGGCGGAGACCTTTGAAGCCTTGTCGTACGCCTTTAAAGCAGCCTGCCCAGCCTGACCAAGAAGAAGAAGTTAGTAAATAAAACAACAACACAAGGAGTTAAGTTTTGAAGTCAGAAGACATACCTGCACGAGATGGGAGCACATCTCGGCTAGACCAGGCATAAGATCCGTAGGCACTTGGTCGTAGTCCCTCGGCAAGGCGAGCCCCCTGAGCAGCGTTACGGCGAGGTCTGGTTCCTCCTTAACAGAATCCTTCAAAAGCAGAACCCTGCCGTCGGGCGTGGTATAAGATGGGCTGAATTGCCGAAGGATGGCCACTTCGGTGTCGGGATCAGTGAGGTCGATATGAGGTTCGGGAATGACTTCTCCTTCCCTATCCTTCAAAGGAGACGCTCGGCTCCTTTCAGCAGTTGGTTGTTGAACCGATCCCGATTGAAGAGCGTCGGCGGAAGTTTTCTGCCTCTTCTCCCTTTGTTGGACTGTGTCGTCCGGCGTCGCTCGGTTCTTCGCCGGGTTGGCGGATTTGGTGGGAATGGTCGGCCTTGGAATGTTTCTGCGCGACATTTCCTCAGCCGATGGCTCAACGACTCTAATTGGAATCGGGGTCTCTTCGGGATGGAGAGGTGTGAGCCACTCCTCGGCAGTATATCCGATCTTCGGCAATTTCACCCCGCGTTGCCGTCTCTCACCAACTCCAGCGGCGGCGGTGGACGGCCCCCTTCTCTTCTTCCGAACGATCTCTTCGCTCGGCTGACCCTTCTCTTCGGCCTTACCGGACTCTCCTCCCTCGTCCTTTCTCTTTCTGCCTCTAAGCACTCCCTTGTACGAAGGCTTGTATTCGAGCAAGGTGGGTGCGTGCCGGCAGGCCTGCGCGAGGAGCGTTTCGTTGGCCTTCCCCCGAGAGTTTGTGTTGAGCACCTTCGAAATTGGGCCGAGCTCTACGATGAAAAGACAACCGTTAGATAAAATCATCAAATAATGAATTTGCAGGAGGACAGTTAGCGACATGCTGACATGATTTCGTTCGGCAAACTAACCTCTCGTGTCTTTGATCTTCGGGATCGCAAACCGATGGGGCCCATCACCGAACTCGAAGTTCCCATGAACTTCAAGGTAAAAATCGGCCCACTTGTCCGTATCGGACAAGCCGTCGATCAAGGGAGTCTTTTTTGGGCGCGTCATCAGATACCGACGGCCAGACTTGGCGTGGCGTGACATGGTGTACGTATGGAAGAGGTCCGTTGGGGTGAAGTCCAAGTTCTGACTCTCAACCAGAGCAATCACCGACATGATGATGCGGTAGCTGTTGATCGCGAGTTGGTGAGGGGCAAGGCAAAACTTCCATAAAATCTCCCTAAGAAAGGGGTGGAGTGGAAACCGAAGACCGGCCTCACAAATTGCCATAAGAGGCACGGTTATATGTTCGGGTCGATGTTGCCTCTGGTCTTTGATTTCCGTGCTCTTCACCCGATGAAGAAGCACGTCGTCAGGAATATGGTACTTCCGGCAGAAGGCCTTGTACTTTCCTGAAACGCCACTGAAGTAGTGGGCGTAGGGGCACAGAGACCCCTTGTCGAACAGGTCGGCGTCACTCGGTGCCGACGACGTGGCCTCTGCTCCTGACGCGAATCGGGATTCAGCTTCAGTACCCATCTGGGGCTCGGCGTCGGATTCCGTCTCGGGAGTGAATATTATCTCCGGGTCGGTTAAGTATTCCTCCTCGACGTAATCATAGACCCGCTCGGCGTTAGAGTCATCGGATGGAGGGGACGTGGCAGACATCCTCGTGGAGATGGGGGAATGGTTTTGGCTTCGGCTTCGGTGTCTTTCAACGAGCTCGTCAATCACTCGGCGATCGGATTCGGTCTCCGAGCAACCAGAATCCGAAGAAACCTCGATGACCTCGTGAGCCAGACCTAGAAAAAGAACAAAAAGGGAATAAATGAGCAGTCGGCATCTGCATCGGCAAAAATAAGAGGGCTCGGTATACTAATTGGCTCACGAGTCATTTTCATATCCTAACGGCGGTCACGGCCACCCCTATACCTAGTTAAGCGCGTGGACTCCCACTGGAGGGAATCACGCTCGGCTAAACATCTGCCTCTAGTTTACGTTCGGAAGAACTTCAGGACCCCAAATGGGGCTCGGATGAACAGATCGAGTTCTGATAAACGTCACAGTTCATCCTTGTTTTCTCGACTTTCGTTTTTCGCGAAACTTCGCCAAAAAGCTAGGTGGAGATGCAAGAAAAGCAAAGAATGAGTGAGCATAATTACTTACTTGGAGATTCGCTGTTTAAGTCGATGCTGCAACTAAAAGTCTTTGGAGAAATCAAGGAGATCGTAGATCGGGGCAGGAGAGTTTTAGAGAGAGAGGCTCTGGGACGACAGAGAGAGAAACGTAAAGAGTTTCTCTCTCCTCGCCCATCGATATTTATAAACGGGCGTTGGCGTTTCGAATTTCCCGCCTCATTATTTCGTCGCCGAACCAAGGCCCAATGACAGCACGACGCGTGGCTGTTTCAAGCTGTCACCGCCTGCAGTCTTTTCGTCTGCCAGGCCGTCTTTTCAACTGACGTTTCAGCTCCAAAGTTGACATCTGTCCCCTCTCCAATGGAGCTTCAATCCGACCGTTGTTGCTCCGAATAACGACCGTTCGTCGGCACTATCTCGCTCGGCTCAAACGAGATTCAATCCCTACCGACTGAATAGCCTCGGCAGGGATTGAGGGGCTATTGTAGTAGGCCGAGCGACGTGGCTCGAGCCGTACGTGTTGAATGGAACCCCTTCCTCGACCTAGGGAGCCGTTCTGCCCTTGACGAGTTCGCGACACGCTCGGCTCCGGTGGGGCCGCCTTGCCTTGCTGATCGGCCATCGGCCTCATGTTCGGTTCTGACGAGCGTAGGCCGAACGCCTTCCCATCAGTATCGTGATAACAGCCTTAACCATGACATGGGACGTGACGTCATCCGAGCAGTTATTTAGGATAAGCATGAGGGCACGTGAAGGTGCCAGCTCACCTCCCAAACGGTTATGAAGCCCTACAGTGACGATAGGGTGAGATCAGCCGACACGTGCCAGGCACGGGTATAATCTTGGAAGCCAAGCTAGGAAATCCCTATAAATAGACCTTTATGCCTCCTGGGGAAAGGTACGCACTATTAATCAAAAACCCTAGCTCTTCATTCTCACTCTTTCCACAAGCGACTGTACTGATTCTCGCATCGGAGGGCCATTCCGGGGGACCTCCGGTGTGGTCCGTAGTCGTGCTTCATTTTGCAGGACGAAGGACGGAGTCAAGATCAAGTCTCGAATCAGTTGATCGGAGCCCCCACAATAATTAATGACTTGCTTTTTTAAATCTCAAACAATAGAAACAATGTTTTCTCAGAAAATATGACTTGGTTCATGTTAACAAAATGATTGATTTTTACTAATATGTGATGTAGTCTTTCATAATTAATGACTTTCTTTTTAATACCTTAGACAATGGTCAATCATATTGAACAAGGTTTTCTCTTAGAACAATATGACTTGATCATGTTAATAAAATGATTGGTTCTTATTTTTACTCGACGTAATCCTTTATAGTTAATGATTTGCCATAGAATTAATGGTTGTAAACATTAGTAGTGGTGACGTGCATTTGAATTAGTTTAGTAGTATGGGTTTGCTTGAATTAGGGCTTGGATTATGAATCCAAGCTTTGGATTAGAAAGAAAAGTTTTCCCCTGTTTTGCATCGAATCCAAGACAAAACCCAAAACAAAACAAAAAAACAGTTTCACAAACCCACAAATTCCGACCTATCCATTTCCATATGCAATCCATACCCCTCTTTTGGGTTTTCTTCAATTTCTGAAGATTAAATAGGCTCGTGAATTGGCTTGTAAATTATGTGGTACAACCCAACTGTTAAATTAATCACAAGTGGGTTTGGAAGAGAGAAATTGATGATTTCGGCTTGTTTCTCTAATGTTGGAGAGAGAGAGAGAGAGAGAGAGAGAGAGAGAGAGAAGTAGTACAGTTGAAGAGCTTCAAGAGAGAGAGAGAGAGAAAAGTAGTACAGTTGAAGAGCTTCAAGGAACTTGACGTGTTCTTCATTGGTCCAGCTCTCTCTAGACTTGGTAATGGTGTAAGGCTTCCTGATCACCTTCTTAATTTCCATCAGTAGTTGGAGCTGAGTTGTTCGCTGCCATCGATAATGACAATTGGGAGACCGAATTCATGGGCGGTGGATCTGTCCCGTTCGGCTAAATAAATCAAGTGACTGATTTTTTTGTTCTTATTCAAATTTTTTTCGTATTTATTGCATCGTCACGAGGAGAAGAATCTAAAAAGTAAAAAGTTATGATCGAAATCAAATTTTTTTGAATAAAGACGATATTAAAAAATTTGATTTCGATCATAATCTTTTACTTTTTAGATTCCTCTCCTCGTGACGATGGAATAATCCCTCAAAAATTAATGACAAACTAACAAATACGAAAAAAAATTGAATAAGGTCAAAATTAAAGCCACTTGGCTTATTTAGCCAAACGGGATTCTTCTGGTAGTCACCGCAGAAATCAAATACGGAGTAAGTAGGAGATGACAAGGGTAGAATGGTCCGGAGAAGTTATGTTACCATGTATTTGTCAATATTATTTGTTGATGTCATGTATTGGGAATTTCAAAACTGCACACCATTAAAGTGGGAATAAAGTCTACCGTACACCACTTGCCGGTAATTCTCCCTTTTTATATATGATCTGTGTGATCAAGTACATACGAGACACCATAATCCATATGCACCAACTTATCGAAAATTCTCGTAAAGTCCTACAATGCATCACTCAAGGGCCGCCCGAGCTTTTTTTTGAAAATTGGAACCGTCAATCTTTTATGTTGGAATGATTATATTATTCGTGCAAAAAATAAAATAAATTGGTTGTCGTTTTATACTTGATTGTACATAATAAAAAATTTCATATTAATGAATCTACGTCCCGATAAAAGGGCTTTCAAAACCCGATAGACCCGAAAATTTGCAAGAGTGATTAAAATACCAAGAACAACAAAATGAACGGTATGGATCGTCATAATTGTGTCACAATTGTGTGGCTAGCTTACATTGGACTATAGTACAATACATTTTTTTAAAACCAAATAAGTTGGATTTGAAAGGTAGTTGCAGACTCATTTTTTCGAATGTTCAATCTAAACCGTTACGATTTACGATCTTATCAAAATTATCATTCTCCCCTAAATAGGTGATAATCGAATGTTGGAAACCACGTGATCGAACACATTCGATGCTTCCAAAGGTGTTAAAGTCCTATAATGCACCACTTGAGGGCCACCTGAGCTGTTTTTTAAAATTGGAACCGTTTACCTTTTATGTGGGAGTGATTATATCATTTGTGCAAAAAATAAAGTAAATTGGTTATCATTATATACTTTATTGCGCATAACAAAAAATTTCCCATTAATGAATATACATCCTGTTGAAAGGGCTTCCAAAATCTGATAGACCCGAAAATTTGTAAGAGTGATTAAAACATCAAGAACAACAACATGAACAGTATGGATCGTCATAATTGTGTTGCAATTGTGTGGCTACCATACAAGAAGCCCGTTTTTATACAATAAAATTATATAATGTATATTGCTTGTTCCAATTATAAGCACAAAAAAATTGTTTGCCTTGGTGGTTTGAGATTTGTGTCAAGTCTTCAAGGACTTGGGTTCAATCTACATAGCGATTATTTTTTTAAACCCTTTTTTTTTCTTATTTATTAGTAGTTGTTCCAAGTAAAAACATAACATGATTAATGGCCTTGGTAGTTTGTGATGTGTGACAAGTTCTATAGGACTAGGGTTCGAATCACATGGAGATTTTTTTTTCTTATTTATTTTCTATGTATTTTTTTAAAAATCTTTATTAGATAAAACACAATGTATATCAGTATATGTGTGATAATTGGTATATTATCATGTTTGAATTTTGATTCAAATTATCTTAATCATATAAAATATTTTAAAAGCTTATTTTAGTTAAATAAAAATAAAAGATTAATGAATTATTGAATTATCAAAAAATACATAGAAATAAAGTAAAGTATTGTAACGCCCCCGAAATTAGGGTACGTTAAATAAAACATTTTATTGATAAAATCAAATGGAGTCTGGCTCTTATTACAACAAAACTCTCACAAGAGTTCAATATTACAAAAGAGAGGGATAACTAGGGTTTCCTATCTACAGCTTCTCTTGCTTCTCCATCCTAGCCAGCTCCTCGGCTCCGAATGCCTTCAAGGTGTGCAGCTCATCCTGTTCATCTACAAAATCTGACACATTATACCAGCGTCGCCACCGATATAATATGTCAGGGTCACCAAAAAGGCAACACCGTGAGCTACGAAAGCTCAATAGAGTAACCTCATACCCGCTAACCCATAACTTACAAACAGACGATCATACAAATCAAACTAATAACGATAGCACAACCACATTCTCGTTGGTGTCCAAGTTTTCCCGTGTTTCTCCTACGCGACTCGTCGTAGACCGTGTCAATCATTTCCATTTACAAAAACATCTTTCAAAATCCTTTGCATTGGCTCCGTACCGCGGATAACCAAGCCTTACACACCCAACCTCGGTTCCGCCATTCCGGGTTACCGAGTATCCTCACAATGGTTCCGCCGCACCGGGTTCCCATTGGCACACAAAACTTGCATTGGCTCCTCTTCACGGAAAACCAAGCCATATTACCAATAAGGCTACCACGTCCGGCCCTATTGGCAATCTTCACAAAGGGCTACCAAATCCTGCCACATTGTGGTTTTCACAACCCACGTAATGGGCTACCAAGTCCGGCCACATTACGAGTTTTCATACACACAACGGGCTACCAAGTCCGGCCACGTTGCGATTTTTACAATCCACACGATGGGCTACCAAGTCTGGCCACATCGCGGTTTCAAAACACATCTTATCATTACCCACACCCTAGGTGTTACGTTTCTACTTTCTCGGTTCTCGTGTCTCGTTACATGTAAAGACTCTGTGGTAGGACAAAAGTAAACATCATTCATCGTAATCCAACAAGATCATCCAACTCTATATTTAACATGCTCAAATCAACGCTTAAGGCATAACGCCACATGTACGGACGCCATTGGAGTGAAAAATCACTTATGCTTTATCACACCACAAGTAATTCAAACAATTCACATAAGCATGCTCATAATCATTTTCAAGATCAAAATACGAATACTTGAGATGAAAAGTTATTAAAGATAACCACATATACATAGGGATAGGGGTAAGAGTATCCTACCTTGATCCGAAACTAGTCGGGGCCGAATAAGCTAGGTGGAATTTCTCGCGAATCTGGACCGAACTTCGGACGGCAGTAACTCAATCAATCTTTGGCCGAATAGAGTCGTTCTTGGATCGAGAACGAAGCTCAAGAAATTCTCTACAACTTTCGTGAAGAAAGTTAATCCTAGAAACGACTTTAGGTTGGAGAAAAATGGGGGTAAAGCAAAGGACAGTAAGCTGTCTAGAATTGGAAATCCAGAAATTTTACTGAACTTCGGATGCCAATTACTTGGTCATTTCTTAACCGATTGGGGTGATTCTTGAGTCTAACTTCAAGGTTTCGAAGTGCTCTACAACTTTCTAGAAGGAAGTTGATCCTAAAAACTACTCTAAGCAGGAGAAAACTGGGGATTTCCGACGGGACAGTAGGCTGCCCAGAAAATCAGAAATGGTTTTCTAAAGAGAAGGAAGAGCAAATGCTTGAGGTGTGAGTTCAAAGCATGAGAATGGCCTTCTATTTATAGGCAAGAGCTTGGCCCTCTCCTCTCTCTCTCTCTCTAAGTCTCACCTTGACACTTGGCAAGAGATCATGAAAGATCAAAGGCAATCCTAGGCTTGCATGGCTATTTTTGTACCAAGATTTGATCTTGGATCAATTGAATGGTGGAGATGAGATTGGTACAAGATCTAAGGGTTTAAACCATTGCAAGGTGTATACAAGAGTACAATGGAGTTAGGATTTAGTTTGGAAGAAAAGAAATTCTAAGGATTTGATGTACAACAAAAACCAAGGCCAAGATATACATCAAATCTCCTTCCTCCTTTCTTCCCTCCTTCCTTCCTCTCTCTCTCTCTCTCCGGCCTCTCTCTCCTCTCTCTCTCTCTCCGGCCTCTCTCTCTCTCTCTCTCTCTCTCTCTCTCAAGTACACACACACATATATATATATATATATACATGCATACAATGTAATAAACAAAGGTACTTTTGTACTTAAAATCAAAAGACTAGATTTTCCCCTTTGATTTATGAAATAACCACATGGGTACTTAGGCAATTGAATAGTCTACAATGTACTAGAATAATATATACTTGGATACACATGTACTCATGTGATTTAGGAAGATCAAAATCCCAATAAAAATAATACCAATGGTACTTTAGAAATCTTAGGGTTTAAAGGCTACTAAATACTTTCCATAATAAACAAATAGGTGCTTTGACACATGGCTTAAAAGAAAAGGTTAGTTTAATAAATCTCATTTGTACTTTGAAAGATTAACCTTTTACCCATTGGGTAATAACCACCCTAACTTTTATTATCCAATGGATAATAGTTGCTAGGGAGATTAAATAATAAAATAATCCAAAAATGTACTTTAAAGTAATCAAAAAGTTACTTTTTAATAAAGACTAGTACTTTAACCAAATAAACATTTAATATAAACAATTGGGGTTCTATTATCCAATGGATAATAGTTTCCCTAACATTTATTGTCCAATGGACAAAGATTAAAAGCAAAATAAATTTAAGATAAAGAATATTCAATTCTTAGTCTAGGGTTCAAAAGGTTCAAAGGGTTCACGAGGGGCAAAACGGTCATTTTGCGGTTAGGGAAAAGTAACTAAATGGCTTGCTAGCTTAGTTACTCCAACTTGCTGGTTAGAAACTAACTAGGCTTGCCAATTAGGGTTTAATGTCAAGAAACGAAATTTGAAGGGCAAAAACGTAATTTTGACAAACCACAAGGAAATTAAAATAAAATTCAAATATTTAACGAAATTTTTAACGACAAAAAATCAGGGTCGTTACAAGTATAATCTAAAATCCCTGTTTATTTAATAACATTTTTTTTTTGGATTTTTCATGTCTCGTGTCATGCCGTGCCCGACAAGAACCGTGTTGTGTCATGCCTATGCCGTGTCGTGCCCGACTAGAGCCGTGTTGTGCCCGACTAGAGCCGTGTTGTGTTGTGTCATGCCTGTCCTACTTCCGTGCCCGTGCCCGTGCCGTGCCGTGCCTGACTAGAACCGTGTCGTGCCATGTCATGACTCATGCCCCATCTCACTTCCATGTAGTGCTCATGCCGTGTCCGTCTAAGACTGTGTAGTGCCCGTGCCGTGCCAGGCCAACTTTCATGTCGTTTCCGTTCACTTTCGTGCACGTGTCATGCCGCGTGCCACTAAGACTGTGCCATTCCATGCCAGGATTAAATCGTACCTGTGTCGTGCCCGTGCCGACCCGGCCCGTTTGACACCTCTAGGTTTTGAGAGTGGCTTGCTTTTTTGTTTTCCAAATGGGGCGGGGGAATTTTCATTATTTGACCACATGGATGCATGCGTACACACTAACGGCTCGTTTGGATGGAGGATTTTTTTTGGGTGAATATAGAGTGATGGTGAATTTGAGGATGTATATGTAATGAGGAGTGATATGTTAAGAAGGGGGGTTCCACCTCTTAAGAGTGGTGGATTCAGTGCCGGCCCCGACATTTGGGTTGCCCTAGCCCAACTTTATGTTTTGTTGCCCACCCCTACATACTTTTTAAGTCATACAAAAAAAACATACAAGTATAAAAAAAAATTCAAAATTACATGGTTCTTTTAGCTTGAATAACAAAAAAAAAATCAATATCAAAATGTAAACTCCAAGTTATAGTGCTTTATGAATAGCACGATCTGATTCAAAGAAAACAAATTTTTCTTGCATTTTTTGAAGCAAAATTTTCAATTGAGTCGTCGTACC